>JARQOC010000004.1:455959241-456002887 GCA_033576535.1 Allobates femoralis
AACCTTATCTCATCGGTTTCCAAAGGTAAGTAATAAATTGTATAAGAAGCTATTTCTAATACCATAATTGGTTTCATCTGGGGTAGTGACCTATCATCATTCAGATCTTCCAAGTCTTATAGGATAATTAAAGTCCACAAGATCTTTGACTCTCTTTGTTGTTTTCTAACTGACTAACCGCATGTTTCCATTTTCAAGAGTCACACAGTTCTATGTTAACATATTACCAGCCACTGATGTGATACAAAGAATTTTCCATGGTAACACTAATGTTTCCTATACTTTCAAGGTCTTCTTTATTAATAATCCTCATGATGCTTTAATTCACCTGACTAGTTTATACCATCAATAAGGTAGTAGTTGCAAACATGTGTTTCTAAAAGAAATAACTATTAGGCTAAGTTGCTAAGTTCAGACAGAGCATTTGTGCTCTGTTTTTAATTGATCCATTTTTTGGTGCAGTTTCTGCACCAAAAATGGAACCTCTTTTTGCAAAAAAGCATCACAAATGCATCATCAGTTTGTGCTGCTTTTTTGCACAGACAGACACAGAGACACACAGGTAGAGACACACACACTTTCTTACCCTTCCTGCAATCCCACGGTGATTCCCGGTCATGTCTTCCTTTCGGGCATCGGCAGCATCTGTCTGAGTAGTACGGTACGGTACTTACAAGCCCCATGTGAACAAGTTACATGGTGCCCCATGCAGGGTCGGACTGGGGTGTCTGGGGCCCACCAGGGAAATTGATTTCAGGGGCCCACCCACCCTTCAGCTATATGTAAATACCTGGTAGCTGTTATACCCATTATATTGGCGGCTCCTGCACATCACTCTGCGCTCAGCAGAACTGCCATGTACAATTATTGTACTTTCTAGTAAAGAGATTCTTTGGTGAAAACAAGTTATCAGTGATCCACAGGTTTAATAGGTGATCACTTATTTATTGGTGGAATCCGACCTGTGGAAACCGTATCATCAGAAGAATGTGGGACTTATATCCCAATTATTAAAGGGGTTTTCCCATAAACAAAATTAATTTTAAAGTTCATTTTAATCAATAGATTTTGGAATAATAATTTGCATAATTTGAGGTGTTTAAAAATAATGTTCCTGTGTCGAGAGAATCCCTGTACGGTCAGACACATCCATTACACAGTACACAGCAGGGACACATATATAAGTTTATCTCAGCCCAGGAACAATTTCTTTTAAACACATCCAATTGTAGAAATTATTATCATTACAGGGTCTACTTATTATTAAGATGAACTTTAAATTAACCTTGTTCATGGGAAAGGCCTTTAAAATGCAGCGGCTGGTAATAATGTAAGTATTGCGCATGCGTGAGGTGTACTTTACCGCAGCTCATCACATGAGCTGCTGTAAAGTATACCTCACGCATGCGCAATGCGCAGCTTGAGGTCTGTCGATACACCGAAAGGGTGTATCGACGTTAGCAGCGCCTGAAATGACGCGATTAGCGTCATATCGGCTGATCCGCCCATGGAGGAGGACGAGGAGGATTCAAATAGTTTATCACGCCCATTGGGGCATGAATACAAGCACTAAAGGCGGCGATAAGAAGTCACAGGGAACGCCCTGTGCGACTTCTCAGGAAACAAGAAGCCGTAGTTGTAGAGGTATCAAAATCACTTTTTGAAAGTTTCAAACTACACAATTTTTACACAAAGGGATAGGTAGAATAGCATAACGATGGTGCAGGGACAGGTATTAATAGGATGGGGAGTGATTTTTAGGGGCCAGGTTCCCTTTAAAGATTTCAGCATCCACATGACTACATCACCAGAACCACCGTCAATACAATCACATATCACTAGAACCACTGTCAATACAATAATACCTCACCAGAACCACTGTCAGTATATCACCAGAACCATTGTCAATACAGTAATACATCACCAAAAACAGTCAATACATCACCAGAAACCCCATCAATACAATACATTACTATAACACCTGTCAGTACATAACCAGAACCATCAGCAATACAATAATACATAATCAGAACCACCGTCACTACATCACCAGAACAGTACGTTCCCTATATAAATGTGTATGGAGATTAAATGTCCCATACTATTCATACTCCTTCCACATGTCCCATACTGCTCATCCTCCTCCCACATGTCCCATACTGTTCACCCCTGATGTATCCCATGCAGCTCATCTTACATCCATATGTTGCATACAGCTCATCCTCACCCCCATTCCTCTCAATCCTATGTTGCTTATCCTCCCCCAATATGTCTCATGCAGCTCATCCTTCCCCACCATCCCCCTTCCAGGTTACATGCAGCCTCTCACCTCCCATGTTCCACGCAGCCTCTCCCCTCCTATGCACCACGCAGCCTCTCCCCTCCTTGTTCCACGCGGCCTCTCTCCCATACCTCATCCATGTAGCTTCTCCTCTCTCCCATGTTCCATGTAGCTTCTCCCCACATTCCATGTAGCTTCTCCCCCCGACGTTCCATGTAGCTTCTCCCCCATCCCCCATCCATCCATGTACCTTCTCCCCCATCCACCAAACCATCCATGTACCTTCTCCCCATTTCCCCTCCATCCATGTACCTTCTCCCCCATCCATCCATTTTCTCCCCCTTTTTCCATGCTGGCCCCCATCCATCCATCCAGCTACTCCCCCCTTTCTATGCCGCCCCCCTATCCATCCATCACGTTCTCTCCCCTTTTCCATAATGCCCCCCACACATCCATCCCATTCTGCCCCCTCTTCCAGGCCACACCATCCATCTATCCATCCATCTATCCCACTCTGTTCCCCCCAGGCTACTATCTTCGGCTGTAACAGCGCCTTACCTGACTCCAAGTTCCTGATCCCAGCTTCTTCCTCTGCAGCGCTCGGTCACCGGCACCAGGAATCCGCCACCAGGCAGCTTCTTCCTCTGCAGCTCCCGGTCTCTGGCACCAGGCAGCTTCTTCCTCTGCGGCTCCCAGTCTCCCACTCGCTGGCACCAGGAACCCGGCACCAGGCACCCGGCAGCCTCTTCCTCTGCAGCTCCTGGTCTCCGGCACCAGGCTATGGGGGGCAAAAACACGCTGCTGCTATGGGGGGGTCACAGACATACTGCTACTGCTGGGGGTGGGGGAGCACAGACACACTGTTACTGTTGTGGGGCACACACATATTGCTGCTGGGGGGCACATATTGCTGATGCTGCTGGGGGTCACACATATTGCTTATGTTGTTGGGGGGGGCACACATTTTGCTGCTGCTGCTGTTGGGGAGCACACATATTGCTGCTGCTAGGGGGGCACACTTTATGCTGTTGGAGACATATTGCTGCTGGGGGCAGGGCCGGCTCCAGGTTTCTGCGGGCCCCGGGCGAAAGAGTCTCAGTGGACCCCTTTAATACATACTGCCGCATCATGTATATATATATATATATATCTCAATCTCAAAAAAGAGTAGAAAAACTGGGCACTATCCGTGTACAACAACCGGTGAAATCCAGGGTAATCCTTTCTGACCGAAGGTATTAGGCAAATGGAGGTGCACACTTAGCGTAAGTGACCAAATATAAGTAGCAGGAAAAAAGACGGTGGCACTCACCATAACGATCTTTATCAATTTATTGCGGTTTCCAAAAAGGCATTCCGGAGAAGCAAGCGATGGAGAGGGAGGTGCGGGAGTGAGGACGACGGCAACCGTTTCGCGGCTCAGCGGCCGCTTCTACAGGACCAGTAGAAGCGGCACTTTGCCGCGAAACGGTTGCCGTCGTCCTCACTCCCGCACCTCCCTCCCCCATCGCTTGCTTCTCCGGAATGCCTTTTTGGAAACCGCAATAAATTGATAAAGATCGTTATGGTGAGTGCCACCGTCTTTTTTCCTGCTATATATATATATATATTAGGGCTGGGCGATTAATCGAATTAATTCGATTAATTCGCCCCCCCTGCTGTGGCCACGATTGTGATTTGATGAAAATCGTCAAATTCGATTTAACCTTCCTAGCGGGTATTCCCGAGTGTAACTCGGGTTAACTTTCACTGCTAGAAGCGGTAACCCCGAGTCACACTCGGGAATACCCGCAGCTGCTGCCGCTGCTCACTGTGAGGCCGCGGGGGGTGCTATCAGAGCCCAGCACTTCCGCCCCTGCTACAGCTGCTGGAGACATCCAGGGGGGGGATCTGTCAGTGCCCCGCCGCCCCTGCTACTGACACCCGCGGGTGAGTTCCGGCGGGGGGGGGGTGCCGTCAGTGCCCTGCCGCCCCTGCTACTGACACCTGCGGGTGAGTTCCGGCGGGGGGGTTGCCTTCAGTGCCCCGCCGCCCCTGCTGCTGACACCTGCGGGTGAATTCCGGCGGGGGGGGGATGCTGTCAGTGCCCCGCCGGCCCTGCTGCTGACCCCTGCGGGTGAGTTCCGGCGGGGGGGGGGTGCCGTCAGTGCCCCGCCGCCCCTGCCACTGACACCCGCGGGTCAGTTCCGGGGGGGGGGGGGGGGGGGGGCTGCAGGTCTTCCCTTCCCATTACAGGGATATGGCGCCGCCCCCTTCTGTTAGGATTAGGGCTAGGTTAGGTTAGGCGCCTGTATACACCACTTGGGGCTGCTGCTGTATACGCCACTTGGGGCTGCTGCTGTATACACCACTTGGGGCTGCTGCTGTATACACCACTTGGGGCTGCTGCTGTATACACCACTTGGGGCTGCTGCTGTGTACATCACTGGGGGCTGCTGCTGTGTACATCACTGGGGCTGCTGTTGTGTACACCACTGGGGCTGCTGCTGTATACACCACTGGGGGCTGCTGCTGTATACACCACTGGGGGCTGCTGCTGTATACACCACTGGGGGCTGCTGCTGTATACATCACTGGGGGCTGCTGCTGTATACGCCACTGGGGCTGCTGCTGTATACGCCACTTGGGCTGCTGCTGAATACGCCACTTGGGGCTGCTGCTGTATACGCCACTTGGGGCTGCTGCTGTATACGCCACTTGGGGCTGCTGCTGTATACGCCACTTGGGGCTGCTGCTGTATACGCCACTTGGGGCTGCTGCTGTATACGCCACTGGGGACTGCAGCTGTATACATCACTGGGGGCTGCAGCTGTATACATCACTGGGGGCTGCTGCTGTATACGCCACTTGGGGCTGCTGCTGTATACGCCACTTGGGGCTGCTGCTGTGTACGCCACTTGGGGCTGCTGCTGTATACGCCACTGGGGCTGCTGCTGTATACGCCACTGGGGCTGCTGCTGTATACATCACTGGGGGCTGCTGCTGTATACATCACTGGGGGCTGCAGCTGTATACATCACTGGGGGCTGCTGCTGTATACATCACTGGGGGCTGCTGCTGTATACATCACTGGGGCTGCTGCTGTATACACCACTGGGGCTGCTGCTGTATACCACACTGGGGCTGCTGCTGTATACCACACTGCTGGGGGCTGCTGCTGTATACACCACTGGGGCTGCTGCTGTATACCACACTGCTGGGGGCTGTATACCTGTGCTGGGGTCCACCCTTGGCTTATACACGAGTCAATAGGTTTTCCCAGGTTTTGGGGGCAAAAGTAGGGGGGTCGGCTTATACACGGGTCGGCTTATACACGAGTATATACGGTACCTCTTAGTTTTTCCTCTTTATTCAAAGAAAAGCAAAAAAAAAAAAATCGAAAAAAAAAAATTGAGATTTAAATCGAAAATCGTCCATAGGCTTAAATAAAATCGAGATTTTGATTTTTTCCATAATCGCCCAGCCCTAATATATATATATATATATTATAGTCCGCAACCTATATATATGTATATATAGATATATCCCTCGCAAATGTATTCCCTACCATGCTGTCTCTCCAATCCTGTGCATATCTCTCCCCTTGAGTGGTCTCTCCTCTCTATGTGCAGTCTCTCTCCCCTGTGCGCTGTTTCTCCCTTGAGCCTGTCTCTTACCTGTGCTTGTTCCCCTTCCTGTGCACTGTGTCTCTCCCCTACACTTGTCTCCCCCTTTGCCTGTCTCTTTCCTGTGCGCTGTGTCCCCCCTGCGCACCTATCTCCCCCTGTGCGCCTGTCTTCCCCCTGTGCCTATCCCTTCCCTTGTACGCTGTGTCTCCTCCCTGTGCCTGTCTTCCCCGCTGGTGTAATTTGCCCCTGACAGGGCCCCGAGTGCTGCCCCACCCCGCACCCTTGGGGGCCCTGCGCTGCCCCACACCTCACCCTCGGGGGCCCCTGAGCGCTTCCCCCCAACACTGGGGGGGCCCCTGAGCACTGCCCCCACACCGGGGGGGCCCCTGAGTGCATCCCCCACAATGGGGGGGCCCCTGAGCGCATCCCCCACACCGGGGGGGCCCCTGAGCGCATCCCCCACACCGGGGGGGGGGCCCTGAGTGCATCCCCCACACCGGGGGGGCCCCTGAGCGCATCCCCCACACCGGGGGGGCCCCTGAGCACTGCCCCCACGCCGGGGGGGCCCTGAGCACTGCCCCCATGCCGGGGGGGCCCCTGAGCGCTGCCCCCACACTGGGGGGGCCCCTGAGTGCTGCCCCCACACTGGGGGCCCCTGAGTGCTGCACTTAACACTGGGGGGGCCCTGAGCGCTGCACCCACACCAGGGGGACCCTCAGGGTCCACTAAGAGCTGTCTCCCTTCTAACCTTAAGGCTGCAGCCAGTGATCTCTCAGACCTCTCCTGTCATGTAGTGTGAGCTGCCTGCAGCTGCTCTATTTCCTGTGTGCAGAGATACAGGAAATAGACGGCTGCAGTGATATAAAAGCTAAGGAGTCAGAGCAGCTCCTCAGCACAGTTCAGGCCCCAGATTATTGTTTAACAGGACAGGGGCAGATCAACTCAGGAGACAATGATAGTTTACTCACAGGAGTGTGGGGGCTGTGGAGTCTGTGTCCCTTGCAGAAAGACCTGTCTGCCGTCTGCCCTCTCTTTCAAGCTGCAGTGTCTCAGCCTGTGCTCTTGCTGGGCTGGCAATGTGCAGCCATGGCTGTGATCCTGCTTATCAGTGTCACTGAAGGCTTCCCTCTCTGCTCCCTCCAAGAGGAGCAGGAACTGGAAGAAAACGACGTCACATGGGAGGGGGAGGAGATCACAATGCTCTCTCTACCCGGAGGAGATCCCTGCACAGCAGCACAGTCAGGGATGTAGAGCAGGGGGTAGTGAGGGGTGGGGCTAGGTGGGCGGGGCCTCTACACCTGAGGGCCTCCCATCACTTTTGCCCGGTTACCCGGCAGAGCAGTCCGAGGCTGGCCCCATGTGACTGAGTCACATGGGTAGGTCCTGGAAATACCATAGTACTCATAGACAAGTCCTTCCAATGACCGGAAGGAAGACATGACCGGAGCTCACTGTGGGATCGGTGGGAGCATAAGCAATTGAATGTTAAAAACGCCGCACAAATTGACATACACAGTATTTTCTGGATCCGCTTTCTGCACCAATAACAGAGCAGTAATAAAACGCAGTGTCTGAACAGCAAATTGAAAATCCTATTAACTTTGCTGGCAGACGCAGTGACTGATCCATTTTTGGTGCAGTTAAAAAAATGCAGCACCAAAAATGGAAGTGTGAACATAGCCTTAGAATATTCATATTAGTACAAGTTTTCCTTTTCTACTAATTAAAGGGGAATTCCAGGGAGCTAAAACAATTTGTGTAGTTCATGCATTCCTATACTATAATGCTGAGCTGCCTATTACACTTGTATAATATTTATAACATATGTAAATCACTTATACACTAGCTTATCCTCACCTGTCACCTCTCCCGTATGGGATGTCACGTCACAGTTGGTTGTGTTGCTCCCCCCACAGTGAGCAAGCATGAGCCATCCGATAACAGACTCTTCCTCATTTCAGTCACGTGATCGTGATGCCACAAAAGGTCAAGCTATGGTCCGTAGAATATCTAAAGGGTTGAGAATGCGCACATAGGGTCTTATCCTTTATAGACAGGTAAATTGTGAAAAAAAATCAGATTTGCTCACCTGGTCCGGTTGTGTAGCACACAACCAGCGTAATCGCTCAAAAATGCAGCTGCTGCAGGGACTGTACTTTCACGAGGTGCGTTGCTGTGATCAGGTTTTTTTGGACAAAGTACCTTGTTGTCCACACTGCTGCCAGAGAGGTAAATACACCAACGACACTGGATGTCTGAGTACTTTCCTGGTTGTACCGCCAGTACAACCAGGATGTCCAGCCTGTTCAAAGCTATGGGCCGGTCTCTTATAGCTGCTTCCACCCAGTCAGTCCCATGAGAAGAGTTGTGGCCATGCCCCCTACTCCCTGCACAAAAACAGATATCAGAGACTGGCTGATAGCAGGACCTTCTTTGATATCATGTCCACATGAGATAGAAATCAGGAAGTGTCTGTTATTAGATGGGTGATGCTTGCTCACTGTGCAATCTGCACAATCAAGCAGGAGCTGCACAATCAGGCGAGACATGATGTCTCATACAGGAGGAGTGATGGGTAAGGACAGGCGCAGTTAGTGAATAAGTGATTTACAGGTGTTCTAAACAATATGCAAGTGTAATAGGCAGCTCATCGTTTTACTATAGGAGTGCAGGGACCATGCACATTTTTTAAATTTCCATGGGGTTCCCCTTTAATGCGGTGTGGAAGCCAATTTATTGTTAATCTGTTGTATAGCATAATGATGTTATAAAAATGATCTATAACTGTGAATAAACTCTAAAGCTTTGTGCCTTTAAGGGGGTGTTCCCAAGAACAAAGTTCATTTTAAAGTTGATTTTAATCAATAAGTCATGTATTAATAATAAGTTGCACAATTGTATGTTTTAAAAAATGTTCCTGTGCTGAGATAATCTTATAAACGTGCCCCTACTATATACTGTCTGTCTGACTGTACAGAGAAGTAAAAGAGCATAAAGACATTAAAGCACAGGATCATAGCTGATTTTTTTGTAAGGTAAAGCATATAAGATTATCTCAGCACAGGAACATTTTTTTAAACACACCCAACTGTAGAAGTTTTTATTATTCAAAGATCTATTGATTAAAACAAAATTTTGAAATGAACTTTGCTTGTGGGAAAACCCTATTCTTCCTAAAAGATAAGTTCAGACTGGTGTAACCAAGGATCACACATGTTGTTGTGGTACGCAAGTGCTCCCAGAGGTATCTTTTTCCTTTCTCTTGATGGACAGTGACCCGCCCAGGCCGGGGTACTCAGAGCTCGGGCATGGTGTCAGGGGAACGCTATCACGGGTGACTGCACCCCAGTCCGTGGCACTGGGGGTCGGTGACTTCTAAAATACAGTTTTTGTTAGAATAGTTTATGACGCCACCTGTAGTATCTGGTGAGGGATGACCAGCGCCGCCACAGTCTTCTGGAGGGCATTGGAATTGCGAAAAGGGTGGTGTAGCTTCCTACAGGTGAAGCTGGGCCTCCGGGCATCATTGAAAGGGCAACTCGGAGTGGGCTTGGACCAAGGTAAAGGATAGTGAAGCAGTCTCTACGAAGCACGGGAACAGGGAGGAATAATGCACACACACACCGCTGAGTGTCTCTTTACCTTTTACTGGTGAAACTGCAGGTAATGTGTCCAGAGCACTGTCAGGTGACCAGAAGCACAGTTGAACTTCCACAGAGAGTGGGTATAAGGCCTCCTTAAATTCTCTCCCTTGATGTTGAAGCCCTGCCTGTGTATAACCTGGCTGGCCTCCTCATTTCTCTCTCTCTCTTCCTGCGCGGTCTGCGGGTTGCCCTCGATGATAACCGTTGCCCTCTTCCCGCTACGGTGTCTGGCTCCCTTAATGTTGAGTACGCAGGGGGACCGGGTGACTGAAGTCTCCACTGTGTGTAGGGGTTTTCTGCTGGCTTGAAGCACTACTGCAGGTGCGGACCCCCAAAGTCCGGTGTTTACTTGGGCGAACCCCTATTGGCTCCTCTACTCCCACTATTCTCTGTACTCCTCGCCTTCCGATCCCACTCCTGGGCCTGGCTGGATGGCAGAAGGGCTACTCCAGGTCACTGGTTCGGGCCTAGCACGGTACCGAGCACCAGAACGTCTTCGCAGCTCTTCTAGCATCTACACACTCTGCCTAACTCCTCCCCCAGCACCAGTATTTATAGGGGATCTCGCCTAAGGTCAGCGAGTTGGGCTCCCCTACTGTGCTGGGGTGGAAGGTGTTGTTTGTAGGTGGTTTCCTCTGTGGAAATCCAGCCGTGCACTAGGGAAACTTGTGGTTACCTGTGGGAGCAGGGCGCCAAAACAGCACATGGAGACTTTAATGCTCATCCAAACTGAGTGTAAATAGTCCACATCTGCAAGGAGCTTGTATGTTCTCCCCGTGTTAACGTGGGTTTTCCGTTGGCTTTTCATGGTTTCCTCCCATATACAAAAAAAATACTGATGGGGATCTTATAATTTTAGATTCAGAGTCCCAGTGGGGACAGTGTTGCTGATGTATGTAAAGTGATATGGATTGATAGTGCTGTATAAAAGAATGAATACAGTATACCATATATATATATATATATATATATAATATATATATATATATATATATATATATATATATAAATCAAGAAAATTGGCTTGATAAAGATGGGTCACCGTCGAAACATTGTCTCCTGATCAGTAAAGTATTCACTTTTTTCACATTTAATTTGGAGTTCTGCCTATTTTTCTTGAGTTATTATTTATAAATATATGTCTTCAAAAAAGAAATAAGACAGTGGCACTCACCATTAGAAATCTTCTGATTTATTTACGGTTCCAAGTGTACATCTAGGAATTCATGCGGTGGGGGAGGGAGGTGCGTTGACGTAGGACGACGGTGACCGTTTCGCGACTGGTAGGCGTAGAGGCGGCTACCAGTCGCAAACCGGTCACCGTCGTCCTACGTCCACGCAACTCCCTCCCCCACCGCATGAATACCTAGATGTACACTTGGAACTGTAAATAAATCAGAAGATTTCTAATGGTGAGTGCCACTGTCTTATTTCTTTTTTGAAGATGTCTGCACTTACATACAGTGTGCACCACCACAATGCTGTTGCCATCAGTCAATAATACTTATTTGACACCAGTTTGAAACACGGATAGTGCCCGGTTTTCGTCCTCTATGAAGAAGTCTATTTATATATATTTATATATATACTGCTCAAAAAAATAAGGGGGACGCTTCACCATTACATCATGCTGTTAAATGTTCTCTTTATTTTTGGAGCAGCATATATAAATTATTTAATGGTATTCTACTATATAATCATCTAATTCTGTCTGTAACTGAAATCCAGCGTCACGACCAATCAGTGACAGGCGCAGTCCAGCCGCGAATTGGCATGGGATTTGAACCATGCACGCCACCGCTACCGTTGGGATATCAGCAGTGCTAGCCACTGATCTCCCGATGGTAGCCGCGGGTCATCTCCTGCTGCACGGAGGTCAGCGGTGACGCAGCCGGGAGATGACCGGCCTTAGAAGTACCCTGATCTCGCTCAGTGTGACAATCTCACCTGCGACCACATACAGATGCTCCAGCGATCCCTACTAGGTCGCATCATTTGTCGGGATCGCTGGAGCGTCGCCAAGTGTGACGGTACCTTACTGATCGCTGGTGAGGTGTCACACATGCAGATGTATTGCACAAAGCCTCGTCGCTGATTAGGGAAAATCCTATGTATTCATTGCATTATTTTTGAATCTTTATAAATAAACTACATATATATTTTAGAATACCCAATGCGTTAGAATCGGGCCACCATCAAGTGTAGAGATAATTGTTGCCATGGCACACTTGTGTTCCAGTTATTGAACGTATATAGATACCTTGGGATAAAAGGATAATTTTTTATTGCAAGTTCTATTAAGCACATTACCCTAATAAGATGTGCATATCACTCTGAGGTCTCCTAGTCTGTATTGGAACCCTTTCAAGTTCTTTAATGCTAACACGGCATTAGTAACATCAACGTGAACAGAACATATTTGGTTAAGTATAAACGAATGGTAACCAGTAGTAACCAACACTCTTTTAAATTACTCACTGCACTGACAAACTTTTTATGTATTTTAAAATTGAAAATGAATCCAAAACTTATGATACTTTGTGGGCTGATGTCTTCTGTGTCATTGCTTTTCCCTTCTATGGTTAATATTGCTTTTCCTGAGAAAGGGTACATGGAAGGAGCCATGAATTTTTTATGTAGCAGAATTTTTGTGTGCACAAACTTGGTAGAGATGAGGTGCTAGGGAGACAGGAACTATACAGAGAACCATAAGGCATTACTGGACCCCATTGTCTCTCCATAGTGACAATTTAATTTTTTTTACTTACCGTATATACTCGTGTATAAGCCGAGTTTTTCAGCCCAAAAAATGGGCTGAAAAGTCCCCCCCTCGGCTTATACACGGGTCAATACGGTAATCCTATGGTGGGAGGGGGCGCGGGGGGTGAGGGGGCGCTGCGCAGTATTTCTTACCTTGTCCCCCATTCTGCAGTGCTTTCCGGTGTCCTCCGTGCTCCGTTCCCGGTCTGCTGGGCCTTGTGGTTCCTCCTGGTTCCTCATCCTTCGGTTCTATCATGGGGGCTGCCATCTTGGTGTCTTCTCTCCGCCCCCGGCCAGTGATGTCAGAGCAGGCCGCGCTGTGATTGGCTAGCACCCGTGACATGTGATCACGGGTGCTAGCCAATCACAGCGCGGCCTGCTCTGACATCACTGGCCGGGGGCGGAGAGAACAAGCAAGATGGCAGCCCCCATGATAAAACCGAAGGATGAGGAACCAGGAGGAACCACAAGGCCCAGCAGACCGGGAACGGAGCACGGAGGACACCGGAAAGCACTGCAGAACGGGGGACAAGGTAGGAAGCTGTGTATGTGTGTGTGTATGTGTATATATGTGTATGTGTGTGTGTGTGTGTGTGTGTGTGTGTGTGTGTATATATGTGTGTATGTATGGGTATGTGTATGTAAGTAGGCTGGCTGCCAATATAAGCCATACCTCTGGGGCTGCTGTATATACTTCTGGGGCTGCTGGATACTACCACTGGGGCTGTATATACCTCTATGGCTACTGTATACTACCACTGGGGCTGTATATACCTCTATGGCTACTGTATACTACCACTGGGGCTGTATATACCTCTGGGGCTGCTGGATACTACCACTGGGGCTGTATATACCTCTGGGGCTGCTGGATACTACCACTGGGGCTGTATATACCTCTATGGCTACTGTATACTACCACTGGGGCTGTATATACTTCTGGGGCTGCTGGATACTACCACTGGGGCTGTATATACCTTTATGGCTACTGTATACTACCACTGGGGCTGTATATACCTCTGGGGCTACTGGATACTACCACTGGGGCTGTATATACCTCTATGGCTACTGTATACTACCACTGGGGCTGTATATACTTCTGGGGCTGCTGGATACTACCACTGGGGCTGTATATACCTCTATGGCTACTGTATACTACCACTGGGGCTGTATATACCTCTGGGGCTACTGGATACTACCACTGGGGCTGTATATACCTGTGGGGCTGCTGGATACTACCACTGGGGCTGTATATACCTCTGGGGCTGCTGGATACTACCACTGGGGCTGTATATACCTCTGGGGCTACTGGATACTACCACTGGGGCTGTATATACCTCTATGGCTACTGTATACTACCACTGGGGCTGTATATACCTCTGGGGCTACTGGATACTACCACTGGGGCTGTATATACTTCTGGGGCTGCTGGATACTGCCACTGGGGCTGGATACTACCACTGGGGCTGTATACCTGTGCTGGGGTCCACCCTCGGCTTATACACGAGTCAATAGGTTTTCCCAGATTTTGGGGGCAAAAGTAGGGGGGTCGGCTTATACACGGGTCGGCTTATACACGAGTATATACGGTAATTGAAAAGTCACAGTCACTAGCAAGGAGCACTATTCATTTCTTTGCTTTGCATGCACAACTTAAATTAATTTTTGACAAGTGGGATAAAAAAAATATTCCTTTTGTTGGAATACCAACAGGTCTGTTTTTTGGAAAGTAAAGAAGCAATGGCTTTTTAACAAGCAGTGAAAATATTATTTTTTTTGTGGTGGGGGGGATCAGTAAATGGTTTGCTCTTTGAAAGTTAAAGAAGCAATGTCTTTTTAACAGCCGTTCTATCCCTTTATTAAAACATTTTCAGGTGTAAGTAGTATAAACAAAAAAAATCTAAGCCTATTGCCATTGCTGTTTATATAGGAGCTTGACGGTGGTTGTTCTCGGATATGGGGTTAAGGAGAGACATTGTGGTGCACAAACTTTCATGAAAAAAACATGTAGCATATGACAAGTTTGTAAGATTGAGAGGACACTCACTGGCTAAAAAAACATTTGTTTATTCTATTTTATGAAAAACAGTAGAGATCAGCATAGCAGAGGAAGAATCCGCAGGCTAGTGGCTATTCACTGATAACTCAGTGTCATCCAGTTGCTGCTGCGGCTGCTCTTCCACCTCTTCCTTTCTGTCCTCTATGCAATATTGTCCTTGAGGGTACCAGACAGGGCAAGGGTTGCAATGAATTTGTGGAAGTTGATGTTCTTCCTTCATTGCCCATTTCATGCTTTTGAGAGTTTTTCCAGTATAAATATGAGGGGGTGACTGCTGATACTACAGTTGACCTTATTATCACATTTAGTGATATTATCAAAAGACCTAAATAGCTACATGGATTTATTGTTTAAATCTCTTTATTATGATAATTAAACAACAAAATAATTAATCAAAGTAATAATACATACATTTACCATTAAAATAAACAAAACAAAAAAACGGGAATAACAATCAGTTGATAGTATGTCACTAGTGAGATACACATAAAAGAGAAGAATAAAAAAAAAGGGGAGGAAAGGAAAGATAGAGGAAAAATATCAAAGGAGATGAAAGAAGGAAAAGTGATCAACTGACAATGGCAGATTTCAAAGTAATCCAAGCTTCAGTTTGTCTGCTGCATGATATAATCAATCATGGCTTTATATGGTTTGTGCAACATATGGCACCTCTTCTCCTATATCTATCTTCATGTATCAATTAAATCTCTTTAATATTTACAGACTATAATGCTCAGCATCTTTCCTGTTACAGATGTATGACACACACTGTCTGTAGTATTTGTCCAACATTTTATGGCTTTCTCACTCTATTTCAAGTCCCTTCTCTTTGGCTGCGCTATACCATGTAACGTGATAGTTGCAAGGCATTATGGGTAAGCCAATGCAGCCACACATGAGGTCATATGAGTTTTTTATGGTTGATCAAGGAAAAGGAAAAAATGTGTCTTGTCATATGCAATGTGATGTAAAATGACTTGTGTATATGTTCAGCATTTTCCATTTTGTATAACTGCTTTTGGTCTCTAAAAATGTGAATGTGATAAAGGAAGTGACAAGTCCATTCTTTAGGCAGTTTCTACTTGAGAGCTGCTCACAGGTTTATACTGTATATACAAATTAAAAAAAGAAGACATTGGCAGATAATCCATTGCAAAAATAACCAAAAAGACAACAAAGAAGACAGTTTGAGAAAGCACAGCCTAAGGCATTTTTATCATGTATTTGATGTGTTTTTTTCAGTGTAGATTGGTCACAAAATCTGAAGGCCAGGAAGTGAATGAGATCCCAGAAGTCTCATGCACACATTAAGTATTTCCTCCTTGTATATACGGTAAGTTGCAGATATAAATCTGCAGTATGTCAATTATTTTTTGTGGTTTTGCCACACCTAAAATGAATGGCAAAATTGCATTAAAATATTCAGCAAAAATGCGTATCCTTGCTGCTACTTAATATTTGCACATTCCTTAAATGATATCAATTGCACATACCCTTTGGCAATGTTCACATTTAACCAGAGCTCTCCACTAAGCACTTACCTTAGGGTTTTTGTGTAAATCCTTCTAAAGTGTGTTTTAAACTAAACCCTGGATAGGACCATTCAGTATAGTGAGGGTGTCACTTTGGGCTCTGGCCTTTGTTGTGGCTGTGTCTGTCTTTTTTTAGGTTTTCTTTTCTAGTACACAAAAGTGTGAGTGGTCACATTTGTATGCATGCCTAAAAAGAAGAACAACATCAGAATACAGGAAAGATGATGTCCACAGCGACATCATCTTTTTATTATAATAAATGATTCCATCAGGCGTTTCATCTGAATCACAATTTTGAGTGAATTACATGGAAACCCCAACATAACTGCTCAGCACAGAACACAGGATAAATGTGATCCTATCTTTATGCTAAAAGTAATCCAAAATGTAATGCAACACAGAATATTATCAATAAAAACGTATCCCTCCAAAAAGAGTCATCATTCAAGTTTATCAGCTGCTAACATAAATGTAAGGGTTTTCTACATTACTGGAAGGGCAAAAACTCTGGAAAAATGACATAGCTCACACCTACCAAATCAAACACAGTGAAATCTGTGCTCTCAAATCCAATTGCCCCAACCCACACCACCTTTCTTCCAAGGGTGGAAACACACTAAGCGAGACACATTCAAGATACTTGCAGGAGTCTCGCAAGACTCACCTAGAATGGCATCTGCCTCACTAAATGGGAGAGTGTCAGCTCCATAGAAACACAAGCAGCTGATGCGCTCCTGTCCAGAGGGGCAGGGGCATTCCGGGTGAGTATCTCGCATGTGTCTCGCATCGTGTGTTTTCATCCGAAGTCTCACAGTGTGCTTAAACCACAGTTAACAATCACATTTATAGGATTGGTGGGGAGACCTCACTTAAAAATTGACAGATTGTGTGTCTTCAGAAACACAAGCTGGTCACAATGTATGGTACCTAACCTGGCATATTTGCAATTTTTAAGAACAAAAAAAAAAAACTGAGTGAAAACGTGTAGAACCCTTATGGCTGCTTTACATGTCCCGATATCGTTGTCCAACAACGATAAAAAGTCACGTGGTTCGTGCGTTGCCGCCGATATCGTTCGTGCGTTGTGTGGTGTAAATGAGCAATGCAATGCAAGAACGATGCCAAAACGATATCGTTGGTGAATTGTGCAGGCTCTCCAACTGTGCAATATTGGCTTGAGGATCTGGCAGGATCGTGCTGTGTGACAGCGCAACTACGTTTTGGAGCACAACTTCCCCTATTCACGCCCATGTTAAATGGTCGTTCCCTGGGTCGCTCGTACACAGCGCAAAGGAGGGGGCGTAGACATGACAGTTGAGTAGCCTGCTGATATCTCCCTGTGTAACATCTCCTAAGTGATCTTGGACTAGTACCAAAAACGTGCACGCTCCCGTGCCGTTGTATCCAATATCGGAACGATAGTGGGACGTGTAAAGCGGCCATTATAGTTACTGCATCCGTAGATGAATTAGTCAAAAGGTGCAATTTCTGAAACGTATACACTTTTGTTTTGCTGTTCTGGCACTTAGGGGGCACTGCAAATTTTACCTCTAAACTATTCCAGCAAAATCTTCCAAAGGCAAAACCTGTTTAATGTTCATGTCCAAATGTTGTGTGAAGATCTTATGGGTACAGAATGTTCAAGACATTCTTAGAAGAATACCTCTGGGGTCTAGTTACTAAAATGGGGTCACTTGGATTTTTCTGCTGTATTGGCACCTTAGAGGCCCTGTAAATGCGACATAATATACAAAATCTATAACAACCAGAGATAGGATCTAAAGATCAAATAGCTCTTCTTCCTTTCCAAGCAGTCCATTGGGTCCAAACAGCAGTTTTTGACCACATATGGGATATTGTCACATTTGGGAAAAATTGCAAAATACATTTTGAATCACTTTTCTTCTACTACCCTTTGTGAAAATGAAAAATGTTTGGCTAAAACAATATTTTAGAGAAACAAATGTAATATTTCATTTTTTTATTGCACTTTTCTCTTATTTCTTTTTTAGCATCTGAAGAATTAACAAATTTCCTAACAGCAGTTTAGAATAATGTGAGGGCTGCAGTTTCTTCAGTTATCATTCCTGAGGGTTTACCAAAGTTACTTTAAAACTCAATAGAGTTGTAAAAGTATGTTTTTGCTGATAAGCAATGTCTTTTCCTCATGTGCAGGGTATTCGAGGATCTTAGGTACACATGGTTACGACCATGAGCAACTATTGCCCTTCCTTATATGCGTGGCCATAATCATGGATACCTAAGGTTCTGCAATGCCCTACACATGAGGAAAAGACATTGCTTATCAGGAAAACCATACTACATTTCTAATTAGTGATATTTGCTAATATTGTTATTATTACACCTACTACATATTGGGATAGGATCCTTGAGATGGGAATAACCCTTTAATTTGATTCCCTCATCTCTAGTAGTGAATATAAACACAGTTTTAGGTTTATTAACCAGACTCAGTGGTTCTCACTGTTATATTATTCTGTTATTTACAGTGCTGAACAATGGATTCATTTTTTCCTTGGCATCACCACTTTTGTCTATAGACTGTGCCTGGTAAAGCAGATCAAGCCTTCCTTATTCACTTGAATACTTGTAGGGACATTTTATTTTCTCAACTGCTTTATTTAGGTTTTCATAGACACTCAATGAAATTCTGCTAGATCTAGAGTATTTGCTGACTGCTATAGAACAGACCAGTAACTGGTCTCTTGAATCATTTAGCTGCATATCTTAAGTGTCTTTGGGGTAATGTTTGGAGTCCCATGATATTTGATGAAAATTCAAAGTCAGACTGAGGTTTTACCGCATTCTAATAATGCTTGGTGGTATACATGTTACATGAAGTCATGCACATCTCCATCCAACTGGAAAAATGTTTAACTTGGTAAATACATGACTAAGTTACAACTTTTATTATAACTTACTTGTACTTTCATATTTCTCTGTTGCTATGAAAAGAAGTAAAGGGGAATTTGTCGGCAGTATTTTGCTATGTAAATTGAGGACAGCATGATGTAACAGTAAGGCTATGCGCCCACTGTGCATTTTTGCTGCATTTTTTCTGCACCAAAAATGCACCACCCACAGTATTGTAATGAAAGTCAATGTGATTTCCCAAAAGCTGTGCCCACATGTGTGTTTGTGGGTGCTGTGTTTGTGTAGCAGAAATCACCTGCATTTTTTTTTATGTCTCTGCAAATAAGCTGCCCATTTTAGGGCAAATTTGCACTTCAGTAAGGAAGTGGAATAACTCCAGCGCCACCTTTAAGTAGCTCCTCAAACTCATAATCGCTTTCCAACAAGCTAATCCCTTAGTCATATTAAAAAGCTTGTTGGAAAGCGATTATGACTTTGAAGAGCTACTTAAAGGTGGCACTGGAGTTATTCCACTTCCTTACTGAAGTGCAAATTTGCATATTTCCTAGAGGAAGGATGTGACTACAATCTCCTCACCTACTTAACTGTCTTCTTATGGTTGCAGGAAAACTTCTCTCCATAAAGTAGATAGCAAGTTCCCAGACATTTTAGGGCTGCATTTTCCTCATAGACTCTATTCAATCCCCCAAAAAAGCATCACAGATGCCTGGGTATTCCCCCAGTCTGTTTTTGATGCTTTTTAAAGCAATTTCTAAAGCATAAATGCTGCAATACTAACCCTCCCAAGCAAGCCAGTGGTGATCCCCGGTGATATCTTCATCCCAGGCACCGGGAGAAGCTGCACAAGTGACTTAATGACCTGCGCCAACCCATGTGACTTGTCATGTGAGTCAACCTGTCACATGTCCAGCCTCTGATTGGAGGAAATCCACAGGTCCTTCAACTGCCCACGAAGAAGACATCACTGGTCACCGGAGTATGAGAAAGTGTGTCTGCCTGTGGGTCAGTCTGTCTTTGTATGTCACCTTACTTGTGCTGTGTTTTTGTGCTGTATGTAGATTTCTGCTGCTTCTGTTTAAAGACAGCTGCGTTTGTACAGCTGACAAATGTAGCACAAAAAATACGCACAGTTGGCACCTATCCTAACAAACACAAAAAGCAACTGTGCCTGTCTTATCTGTGTGTAACCTATCTAATGGGTTTATAGTCCTTCGATTATCATTGAGGACTAGGTCTGGGAACTTGCTCTCAACCTTATGGAGAGAGCGAAGTAGGTGAGGAGATTGTAAGCCACTTCCCTCCTCTCAGATATATGCATATATGCAAATTTGCACTTCACTAAGGAAGTTGAGAAACTCCCGTGCCACATTTAAGCAGCTTCCTCAAAGTCATAATCGCTCTCCTACAAGCTTTTAATATAACTAAGGGATTTGTGCCAGATCAGAACCCCAAACTACAGATGCTGCATTTCGGGGTACCTGCCCCTCATCAGTGTAGTGTGTGGGATATTCTGATCTGGCAGAGTGAGTGGGCTAAGACAAGGTCTGGGAACTTGCTCTCAACCTTATGGAGAGAGCGAAGTAGGTGAGGAGATTGTAAGCCACTTCCCTCCTCTCAGATATATGCATATATGCAAATTTGCACTTCACTAAGGAAGTTGAGAAACTCCCGTGCCACATTTAAGCAGCTTCCTCAAAGTCATAATCGCTCTCCTACAAGCTTTTAATATAACTAAGGGATTTGTGCCAGATCAGAACCCCAAACTACAGATGCTGCGTTTCGGGGTACCTGCTCCTCATCAGTGTAGTGTGTGGGATATTCTGATCTGGCAGAGTGAGTGGGCTAAGACAAGGTCTGGGAACTTGCTCTCAACCTTATGGAGAGAGCGAAGTAGGTGAGGAGATTGTAAGCCACTTCCCTCCTCTCAGATATATGCATATATGCAAATTTGCACTTCACTAAGGAAGTTGAGAAACTCCCGTGCCACATTTAAGCAGCTTCCTCAAAGTCATAATCGCTCTCCTACAAGCTTTTAATATAACTAAAGGATTTGTGCCAGATCAGAACCCCAAACTACAGATGCTGCGTTTCGGGGTACCTGCCCCTCATCAGTGTAGTGGGTGGGATATTCTGATCTGGCAGAGTGAGTGGGCTAAGACAAGGTCTGGGAACTTGCTCTCAACCTTATGGAGAGAGCGAAGTAGGTGAGGAGATTGTAAGCCACTTCCCTCCTCTCAGATATATGCATATATGCAAATTTGCCCTTCACTAAGGAAGTTGAGAAACTCCCGTGCCACATTTAAGCAGCTTCCTCAAAGTCATAATCGCTCTCCTACAAGCTTTTAATATAACTAAGGGATTTGTGCCAGATCAGAACCCCAAACTACAGACGCTGTGTTTCGGGGTACCTGCCCCTCATCAGTGTAGTGTGTGGGATATTCTGATCTGGCAGAGTGAGTGGGCTAAGACAAGGTCTGGGAACTTGCTCTCAACCTTATGGAGAGAGCGAAGTAGGTGAGGAGATTGTAAGCCACTTCCCTCCTCTCAGATATATGCATATATGCAAATTTGCCCTTCACTAAGGAAGTTGAGAAACTCCCGTGCCACATTTAAGCAGCTTCCTCAAAGTCATAATCGCTCTCCTACAAGCTTTTAATATAACTAAGGGATTTGTGCCAGATCAGAACCCCAAACTACAGACGCTGCGTTTCGGGGTACCTGCCCCTCATCAGTGTAGTGTGTGGGATATTCTGATCTGGCAGAGTGAGTGGGCTAAGACAAGGTCTGGGAACTTGCTCTCAACCTTATGGAGAGAGCGAAGTAGGTGAGGAGATTGTAAGCCACTTCCCTCCTCTCAGATATATGCATATATGCAAATTTGCACTTCACTAAGGAAGTTGAGAAACTCCCGTGCCACATTTAAGCAGCTTCCTCAAAGTCATAATCGCTCTCCTACAAGCTTTTAATATAACTAAGGGATTTGTGCCAGATCAGAACCCCAAACTACAGATGCTGCGTTTCGGGGTACCTGCCCCTCATCAGTGTAGTGTGTGGGATATTCTGATCTGGCAGAGTGAGTGGGCTAAGACAAGGTCTGGGAACTTGCTCTCAACCTTATGGAGAGAGCGAAGTAGGTGAGGACTAGAAACTCATGTGCACAGCAGTCTGGCATGCCCCCATGGCACCTCACAGAGAATGTACAATCTCTTTTGAGAGCCTGCTGTGGGTGGGGGCAGCTCTCCCAGCTCAGCTACATGCCTCAACATAAATGCTTTGATTGCGTCAGAACAACTGCACCCAGTAATCTATGTGATACATTGTTGGATTTAGAATCTCCTTTCCTACATTATGCTGCTGTCAGATGAGGTAGCAAAACCTGCTGACAGATTCCCTTTTTGAGAGTTTAAAACAATGTTCAAATGACCTTTAACATATTTCTGAATTATTCAGGGAGGTTTCTTATTTGTATTCACCAACAAATAACTGGTTCAGACAGTGGCTAATGGAAACATTTAAAGAGCATCTATTGTTTAAATTTAACATGTAAAAAGTTTTTTCACACATTTATTTAAAATATTTTCTAGCTGAAACTTTTATTACTTCATTCATTCATGGATCCCAGTTTGCATGATGATCCAAATATCTAGTTTTTCACCTGAATGAACATCTTCCTCATTAATGTAGACCTTATGATGGGTATCCAGGGTGGTGTTCATAACTCATATTTCTGCACAAATGTTTTACTTTGTATTTATTTCCTCTTAATGGGCCTTTCTAATTTTCTATAGCCTGTATTCTTTACCTGTCCTGAGACTGTTAACTACTCTCCATTCTTGAGATATGTAGATATCCTTTCATTCTCCCTGCTGCTATTTCTAACACTGATAGAAGAGAAGGAAAAAGCAAGAGAGATGCATTGGTACCAAGAACAGGGCTTTGACTTTTTTGTACGGTATTTGTTTTTGCTATTCAAATAATGGACTTACAGATACACGCAACGACGTAACTTGAAGCTCAAGGGCCCTGATGCAAAAGCTCCAACTGGGCCCCCAATTATTGCAAATCTTTAATAGCATTAGTCTTTTTTCACAGGCTAAATGGACTTTTGGGGTCCCCTAGGCACCAGGAACCAGGTACAATGGCAACCCCTACACCTACTGTAGTTACGCCTCTAGATACACAGCAGCATCAAATTAGTTGAACATATTTATTAACTAATTGGAAAGTTGCTGAATTTTAATTTTAGGGAGTGAATGAAGAACAAAAAAATCAGTGTAAAGGCCCTGTTACGCACGACGTTGGAACGATGTCAGCAATGATCTCCTGGGCGCACGGTCGTTTCAGACATCGTTTTGACATCGTTGGTGAGTTGACACATGTCTAAATATTGTGGACGACTCACCAACGATGTTGTGAGCAGGTATCGTTCGCACAACCAAGCGAACGATACCTGCTCATTGCTGTGGATGGGCGAAGTCGTGAACGACATCGTTATCGCGGTGTCACACAACAGTATACCAGGTTGGCTGATCGTTGATCGTGTGGTTTTAGAACATGTTCTCAAACCTGTGATCAACGATCCAATGATTTATCGTTAGAATTTTGCAGAGTCACACGCAACGAGGTCGTAACGATGTCGCTTGAAGGACTCCAAATCCGTGACGTTTAAGCGATATCGTTAATGATGTTGTGCCATGTAAAAGGGCCTTAATGGAGTGAATAATATATAAAGGACCCTATTTATCAATGCAGTACACACAAGACATACAATGGGGACATTATAATGCTTAAAGTATTTCAAGCAATTTTTTTCAAATATGTTAAAGAGGACCTGTCACCAAACCAGGCATGGTGATCTAATTACATCACTGGATGCAGCATGTCTACAGCATCCAGACAAGGGGTCACCCAGCACTAGAGCAGCCCTGTACCCCAAGATAATACACTTAGAAAACTTACATGCTACAGCCACTAAGGAGGTGGCTAGGGGCTGCAGCCAAGGGCATATTCACACCCCCTGCATGTGTAATCTGCCCACCGCTGCCAATCATTCTCTCCCTCTTCAGCAGCATTTAAACAGAGTTTTTTTTTTTCAGAACTTGCCGTTTGGCTCCGCCCCTCAGGGGGCGGGGCTAAATTGACTTTCTGGGGGAGAGAAAAAACTCTGTTTAAATTCTGCTGAAGAGGGAGAGAATGATTGGCAGCGGTGGGCAGATTAAACATGCAGGGGGTGTAAATCTGCCCTTGGCTGCAGCCCCTAGCCACCTCCTTAATGGCTGGAGCATGTAAGTTTTCTAAGTGTATTATCTCGGGGTACAGGGCTGCTCAAGTGCTGGGTGACCCCTTGTCTGGATGCTGTAGACATGCTGCATCCAGTGCTGTAATTAGATCACCATGCCTGGTTTGGTGACAGGTCCTCTTTAAAGATTTTTTGTTAGATTATTTTATTCCATAGCACCTTGTACGTGCAATATTCATGACATTTTTTAACTATGAAAAAGCCTATGGGAAAAATCACAAACTAACACAATACAGTCATCTGAAAAAGTTTGGGCACCGCTCTTAATCTTACTCTTTTTTTTTTTGTTTAAAATAGTTTTTTTGCAACAGCTATTTCAGTGTGATATATGTAATAACTGATGGACACAGTAATATTTCAGGCTTGAAATGAGGTTTATTGTAGTAACCAAAAATGTGAAATATGCATTATTTCAAAATTTGACAGGTGCAAAAGTATTGGCTCCCTTCTGATTTTCATGATTTGAATACTCCTAACTACTATATACTGACTTACTGAAGCACTAAATTGGTTTGGTAACCTCACTGAGCTTTCTACTTCATAGCCCGGTGTATCCAATCATGAGAAAAGCTATTTCAGGTGTCCACTTGCAAGTTGTTCTCCTAGTTGCATCTTCTCTGAGGAGTGGCATCATGGGCTCCTCAAAACAGCTCTCAAATGATCTGAAAAAAAAGATTGTTCAACATAGTTGTTCAGGGGAAGGATACAAAAAGTTGTCTCATAGATTAAACCTGTCAGTTTCCACTGTGAGGAACATAGTAAGGAAATGGAAGACCACAGGGACAGTTCTTGTAAAGGCAGGAAGTGGCAGGCCAACAAAAATATCAGAAAGGCAGAGAAGAAGAATGTTGAGAACAGTCAAGAACAATCCACAGACCACCTCCAAAGACCTGCAGCATCATCTTCCTGCAGATGGTGTCACTGTGCATCGGTCAACAATACAGCGCACACTGCACAAGGGGAAGCTGTATGGGAGAATGATGCGAAAGGAGCCGTTTCTGCATGCACTCCACAAACAGAGTCGCCTGAGGTATGCAAAAGCACATTTGGACAAGCTAGTTTCATCTTGGAAGAAGGTCCTGTGGACTAATGAAACAAAGATTGAGTTGTTTGGTCATACAACAAGGCGTTATGCATGGCACCACACAAAAACACAGCATGCCAAGAAAAACACTTGCTACCCAGTGTCAAATTTGGGGGAGGGTCATCATGCTTTGGGGCTGTGTGGCCAATGACGGCATCGGGAATCTTGTTAAAGTTGAGGGTCGCATGGATTCCACTCAGTATCTGCAGATTCTTGAGAATAATGTTCAAGAATCAGTGTCAAAGTTGAAGTTACGCCGGGGATGGATCTTTCAGCAAGACAATGATCCAAAACACTGCTCCAAATCTACTCAGGCATTCATGCAGAGGAACAATTACAATGTTCTGGAATCCAAGTCCCCAGACCTGAATATCATTGAACATCTGTGGGATGCTTTAAAGGGGGCTGTCCATGCTCGGCGACCATCAAACTTAACTGAACTGGAATTGTTTTGTAAAGAGAAATGGTCAAAAATACCTTCATCCAGGATCCAGGAACTCATTAACAGCTACAGGAAGCGACTAGAGGCTGTTATTTTTGCAAAAGGTGGATCTACTAAATATTAATGTCACTTTTCTGTTGAGGTGCCCATACTTTTGCACCTGTCAATTTTTGAAATAATGCATATTTCACATTTTCAGTTACTACAATAAACCTAATTTCAATCTTGAAATATTACTGTGCCCATCAGCTATTACATATATCACACTGAAATAGCTGATGCAAAAAAACAATTTTAAACAAAAAAAAAAAAGAGTAAGATTAAGAGGGGTGCCCAAACTTTTTCATATGACTGTACCGAGAAATGTGTTTTCAGAAACAAAAGAAATGACACTGACTTTTGCAATGCAACAAAAATATTTCAATCTGAAATGCTTTTGGTGTACTGTGTTTTATATTACTCGATAGACTTTAATGTAGCATCTGGTGTAAAACCAGCCTAGAATTCACATCTATTATTTGTATTGGCTATAATTTCCAGAATGACAAGTATCAGAACAAGCTCTGTCTACATATACTAAACAAGCAGGACATGATGATTGATTCATTGAGCTAGCCCTACATTATTGTAAATGTATTTCTGAATACAATGCTAGATATAATCACATTAAAGCCGAGAGTCCATCAAACTCTTGGGGTCTCTCCAGCAAATTATTTTCTGAAACATTTTTAAATTTACTAACAACAATTTTTTATTTAATGATATTGTAAAAAGAATGTAAGTGGCACTTACCATCCAGTAAAATCCAGTCCTTTATTGAAACATTAAAATGCAGGAGATATAGAGATGTGTGAAGATCACGGACTACATGTTTGGACCTGTAGAATTGTGGTGAACACACAAAATGTCTGTTGTCCCTGAACCTCCCGCATCTCTATATCTCCTGCATTTTAATGTTTGAATAAAGGACTGGATTTTACTGGGTGGTGAGTGCCCCTTGCATTCTTTTTACAATATTAATTCTGGTGTTTTTTTCTAAGTGTGCACCCTATTGTTTCTATCCCGAAGCACCACAATTGACATGCCATCCACAATGCTGCAAATAAGATACTAGTGTCAGATACTTTGTTGCTCCAATTTGAACATTTTTATTTATTAATTAACATTTTATTAAACAGAATAAAAATAAAGTTGATCTAATTTCATTATAATTCAAAGGTAATTAACTAAGATTGGCCTTAGGTATAGGCCTATATATAATTGATTTTGTTCCCAAAGCTCATACTTATGGATGTTTTATTATGATCTACAGTTGGCAGTTATCGCTCCTCCTCTCCCACCCGTTGTTTTGGTGAATCATACAATTACCATATCTAATCTCATAGATGCCCGTCCTCTGCTACTCATGAATTCTTTAATGTAACTGACAACAGCTGAAGTATAATTTCCCTGCTGCTTGCCGTAATTTTCATTTCAGAGCTCCATTGCTCCTACAACTCTCCAATATCAGCACTGGGCATTAAAGAAATGAGATGGCCCACATGTTGGTGTATAATGTGATTAATTGATAATCCGCCACTGTCTGCATGACATATAAAACATAACGGAATATAAAAAAATGCATGTATTTCCAAAATTGCTCTATTTTTTACAAGAATTGTGTTTTAGCTCATTGTAAAAGGCAAATTTATGAAAAATGATGGATGTACATTTCAAGAGCATTCAAGCCTCCTCATACCCAGACTTATGATTCTTTTTTATGGTCCAATTATTAAAGTTAAAAATTATATGAAAAAAATTCATATGAAATCATACAGGTTAAATAAAAACATCATGAAAGTGGTATACTCAACCTATCTGTGAACTTTTACAGTATTTGTGAAACGACTTAAAAATCATACAGTCCGGGGCTTAGTATGTTTAAAATGGCTTACAGTTCTATCTAAATTGTTTATTTAGCCGCGCTGCACACACTCAGGCTGAACTACTGGCCTCCGCAATTATGAATATCTTCTGCTTTGGTTACATAGTGAAAGCATCCTCTCTTTGAATTCTACTTTCAGATAAAAAATATCTAAAGGTCAAGAGGGTGGGAGGCTATAAATGAAGAAAAAGAAGCGTTATCTATAATGCTGTGTTAAAAGCTAAAGCCTGCAAAACTCAACATGATATGCACACAACTGAACTGTAGGAATAATTAAAGCCAGATTTCTACAGGATGGAATTTTAATAACCACTGCTAGTTACTATGCAAGCTTAAGCATTATTTATTTGGTTCTAGGTATTGTCATCTGACTGCTACACATTCATTATATTCAACTAATTTGAACATAATAATGAATAAAAACTTAAAGAAGAATCTCAATATTAGATTGGACTAGGAACAAATAGAATAGTAAGACTGGGTTCACATACAGCGGGTGAAATAAGTATTGAAGATGTCATCAATTTTCTAAATATATTTATAAAGTTGCTACTCACATGAATTTCTCCAAATCTAATCCACACACGCAAAGAAATCAAACCATCGATGTCCATGAATTAAGTTATATGTAATAATGAGAAATGACAGAGGGAAAAAGTATTGAACATGCTTGCTGAAATGTATTAAATATTTAGTACTAAAATCTTTGTGGGTGACAACAGCTTCAAGATACGTCCCATATGGAGGAACTAGTCGCATGCATTTCTCAGTTGTCATTTTGGCCAATTCTTCCACACAACCACTCTTCATATAGTGCAGGTTCATCCAAGTGATTGGCTGGGCCATTCTAGCAGCTTTTCTTTCTCTGAAACTAGTTGGGTGGGACTGGTTGTGAGTGTGGATTATCTTGCTGAATTGTCCAATCTCATTTCATCTTCATCATTCTGGTGGATTTTTGTCAATGATTCCTTGGTACATTTGTCCATTAATCCATCCTTCAATGATATGAAGTTTGCCAGGGACGTATGCTGTAAAAAGGTCCACACAATGATGTTACCACCTTTAAACTTCACTGTTCATATGGTGTTTTTAGGTAACATGCAGTACCTCTAGGCCTCCAAACATGATGTATTTTATGGCCTCCAAAAATTTTCAATCAATTTTGGTCTCATCAGACCAGACTATTTTCCATAAGTATGTCACAGGCTCCTTTTTTGTTCAGCAGTGGAGTCTTGCGTGGTGGGCATACAGGCCATAGACAATGAGTGCATTATTTATTGTTTACTTTGCAACAATTGTACCTGATGATTCCACCTTTTTTGTAGCTCTCCACAGGTGGTTCTATAGACAACTCTTCCAATAATTCTTTTTACTCCTCTGTCTCAAATCTTGTCTGGAGCACCTGGTTGTGTTTATGATGAAATCATGTTCATTCCATTTCTGGATTAAGGCCCTGGTCACTGGAACCTTAATTAGTTTAGAAATACTAATGCCATTAGTATGTTTTGCAACTAAAGCTTACAAAGCTCTTGAGACAACTCACTGATTTTGTCATGAGATGTTTCTTGTGTGGCACCTTGGTAATGATACACTTTTTTATAGGCGCATCAGTTAAACCAGTTGATTTTATTTTTCACTAAGTGGCAGGATTGCTTTCTAATAACTAATTCTAGATTTCAGCTAGTGTCATGACTTTGCATGGCTTTTTGCACTTCTAATTTCTCATTATTACACACGACTTAATATATGGACACCAATGATTTTATTTCCTTGCCTGTGATGATTGGATGAGTTGTAACATGTGGAGAGACATTAATTTTGATAACACTTTTAGAAATATAATTAATTGGAAAATTGGTGACGTGTTCAATACTTATTTCACTCGCTGTATATCAGTTTATTATATGCCTGAGTGGTACACTTCCAATGAATATTCATTGATTTTGTGCATTGACCTGGCATCTCTAGATGAGTAGACTAAATATCAGTATGCAACATTTGTTGATATGTCTTCTGAAACAGTCAGCTCAAAAACGGACACATTGGGGGAGAGAATCTATCCTTAAAAAATTTAAATAATTTAGCATCAAAATTTTGCCCCCTCTCTGAAAAATTAATTGCAACAATAGTTTTTTGTAATTAGTACAATTTTTTTTAGCAATTTTGTTGTGTCTATAGCAGTGTTCCCCAACTCCAGTCCTCGAGAGCCATCAACACTGGAGGTTTTCAGGATTTCCTTGGTATTGCACAGGTGATAATATAATTACCTGTGCAAGTGATGATTCCAGCATATGTGCAATACGTGCAAGAAATACTGAAAACTTGCTCTGTTGGGGGCTCTTAAGGAATGGAGTTGGGGAACACTGCTGTAGTCCATCATTTTGCCTAAAACAAAAAAAGAAAATAGAGCAGGTATTGGTGCCCTATGTTAGTTCATTAAACATCTTGACATATGTGAAAACATTATAAATTCCAGTTATTTGCATCTTAAAAAATAAAACAATATTTGAAAAAACATTGAACACTATTAGGCAATTTTAAGTTTAATTGATAATTGATCATTATCTTACTTAGGATGATTATTATTCAGTGGAGCACAGTTACACCATAGCAGTATCAAAATGACGCAAATGAGCACACGGACGTGGGAATGCTTGATCAAGATAAAAGGGCAACTCAAGATTAAATTTAAATATTTAATCACCCTATTGGTACACTAGAAATATTTACAGTTATTATTAAGATATTACAAATATTACAGTTAGTTATGCAAATAAAAGGATAAATGGAATACACAGACTTACAAACATGTGATCAGTTACCTTAATGCTGATGGCACCACAAGGGCGGCGCGATGTCAATCTGTTCCTGGGTATTCTCTGGCTTTGGTGGAATAATAATGTCTGTTCAGAAGAAATACAAAATGGAAATGGGGTAGCTGATTTTTATACATTGAGGCTGACCCCTCTCTCCACCCATCTCGCAGCTCTGGGAGGTCTCATAACTCCCACCCCCTCGAGGTAAGATATGGATATACAAAACTTATTATTTGCCATGGCTTGGTCTGTGAATGTCGCAGGCAGAAGACAATGCTATGACTGTCTGGATCTGTAGGTTTCATATTTATATTAAACATCATCATAGAAGGGACAGCTTATGAAATATAAAAAATTATAACTCATCTCTCTTTGGTCTAGGCGGAGTGAAAGGGTTTCCTCTCACCAGTATTAGAAGGAGATTAGTTTTCACGGTCTGGTGTCCCTTAATTATCTCTCTGGAAGCCCTATTCTGTGACCACAATGGGTGCTTCCTCAGATTGATTAGCATATCACAGGTGAGGAAGAGCCCTTTTGTGTGACATGTTGGCCTATACCATTTCCCAGGGATGAATGCCTTCTGGCTAAATAAGGGTTGGGGCTAGGAGTGGATCTTGCAATCTCTAAGACAAGATGGATGCTCACAAATATTGCTTTCTGTGACAAAATAGAAGCTGGGGAATATATCAATATTCCTTACAAATCTTGCCTATTCATCACACTTCCCTCCTTTAGAGGGCGCTAGGGGGCAGCACACTCCTGTGTTCCCCCGTGCACCCGTCCACTACCTCCCCTCACCGGGATAACCCATCAGCGTTACCGTGGTCATGGTTGCCCTTGTGGCGAATGGTGAAGTCGCGTTGCTGGAGCGCAAGGCACCCACAGCCACCTCCAACTCGCCCTGGAGACCGTGTGTAACCGCTGAGGGGGTTGTGGTCCATCCCCACGATGGAGTGGCGTCCGCACAAGTATGGCTGCAGACACTGCAGGGCCCACACAATTGCCGGACACTCCTTTTCCATCATGGGGGCAGGTCACCTTTCTCCCTGGATCCCACAGTACCCTCTCTCCTTTGGTTGTGGAGATGGCCATCTCTGCGAGGCAGCTCAGCACCTCAGGACTGGCACTTGGTGGTCTCAAACCCCTGGCTAGGGGTAGCGAGAAGTGGTGCAAAGGCCTCACTCCCACAGGAACCCCCTGGGACCTGTTCTGGGTCAGAGACTGGTTCGGTTATCCCTCGACAGAATGAGGGCCCAGAAAGTAGTGTGTGGCCTGCATTCTTGTTCCTCAGTCCATGGACGACAGCGACTTGGACGGCTTTCTCCCCGGGGAATAACGTCACCTTCCCATCAGCCCTACTGGCCTGGGACAACTCTTCCCTGTCATGCTGACAGGCCAGGGATAGAGCTTTCCCATCATCCTGACAAGTTAGGGGCAGCACCTGTCCCTCATCTTGACAGGTCACGGGAAACGTGTCCCCGCCACTCTGACAGGTGTTGGGCACTGAGGTCCCATCACTCTGAAAAACTGGGAGTACCCCTATGGCACCTGGACAGGGTATGGGTACAACTTTCCCATAGTCCTGACTGGTTGAGGGTACCATTTTTCTATTATCCAGGCAGGTTTTGGGCACGACCTGCCCATCCCCCTGACGAGCTGTAGGAACACCTGCTCCACTGCCCCAACACGGTATGGGAACCACCTCCCCATCTCCGTTGCAGTCAGTGGATATACCTACAAGTTGGTCCCTGGGCCACACCTCCGGTGACCCCTGCTGGGCCGTTACCTTGCACAGCAGTCCTTGGTCCCAGACCAACTGCTTGAGGTCTGAGTCGAAGGTAGGCTGTGCCCCCTGCTCCTTGAGAGCTTTCAGGCTGATGTCAGCTCCTGACGCCACCTGAAATCCCTGACGAGACATGGTCAGAGTAGAAGACATTGCCATGTCCTCCATCAGTTCCACGGGGCCTGTCTCCTGGCCTCCGCGTGAACCTTCCCCACTGCCCTGACAGGTTATGGGGACCGCATCCCCATCCCCCTGGCAGCCAGTGGGAACAACTACCGGTTGGTCTCTGGGCCACATCTCTGGTGACCCCTGCTGGACCGTTACCTGGTACAGCCGTCCTTGGTCCCAGACCACCCTCTTGTGGTCAGAGTCCGAGGAAGGCTGTGCCACCTACTCTTGGAGAGCTTCCAGGCGGTCGTCAGCTGTTGACGCCACCTGACACCCCTGATGAAAAGTGGTCAGAGTGGAAGAAAGTGCCACATCCTCTGTCAGTTCCCCAAGACCTGTCTCCTGGCTTCCGTCTGACTCGGCAGCCACATAGTCTAAAGGGGAAAAGCCGTCGGACCTCTGCGAGGTTCCCTGGGCTCCAGCACCCCCACTCCTGGTGACAGCGGCTATGGATGCTGTAACCATGGGTAGTGCCTGCTCCCCCTCCGCTTCTGACCAAGTCGCCAGTTCAGGCGGACTATCCTGGCCTCCTGACATCCCGGTGGTGGGGGGTTCTTGCCCTGGGATCTCACCTGGTAGCTTCACTTCTCCTGTGACAGCCTCAACCCCCCCCGCCCCGGCATGTTCCCCCCCTTGCAGCTCCTCAGAGACCAGCGTCTGGGCCTTACCTGGCAGCACCACATTCCCTGTGGGTACTACGACCACTGGCTCCCTGGCTACAATACCTTGCTGCTTAAAGCAGAGAGCAGTGTCACATCCATCTGTGTCTGCTCCCCCTGCAGCTCTCAGCCCCCTCTCTCTCCCCTCTGAGAACTAAAGGTGTGCTGGCTGGTCATGGCCTAAGGCCATTTCACAACTCCCTTTATCTTCCTCCCCCCTCCCGCCTGTCAGTGTCAGTCCTGTGTGTGCTGTGTTGTGTGGAGTGTCACTGCAAACATCATCATTAATCACATCAGCATCAACAACATTATCAACATTGGACCGTAAAAAAATGTTCTGGTGGATCAGAGCTTGGGGGATCAGTGGCTACATACTTGGACACTAGCCGCCCTAAGTCTGAACCAAGCAACACATTTGCCGTAATATTAGCTGAAACCCCAGCCTCCCTCACTCCCCTCCCTGCACCCCAGTCCAGATAAACCCTGGCAATAGGCAGTGCGGGTTCCATGCCTCCAATTCCGGAGACGGAGAGGGACCTTCCAGGGATCAAGTCCCAAGGGGAGACCATTTCGGGTTGCACCAAAATCCTTTCAGAGCGGGTGTCCCGAAGTCCCATGGCCAATGAGCAGCCTATGGTGATGGGCTGGAAATTGTCAAGGGACCTACCACACACCCCCACCCACTCACATAACAGCAAACAGTGGCCGTTTGCTGGGTCAATGGCGGGGTGTTTTGGCGATGGGGACACATAGCCTGGAAGTGTCCTGGTTGATTGCTGAGATGACACCATCGGGGTTCTGCTGCCAACCTGGAGAGGGGAACAGGGGGTAACAGAGGGCTGCCCCTGCATTCTGGGGGCTGGGGTCACAGGTGCAGGGTTGGTCTTACCCCCTCTCCAGGTGCTGCTGCTGGTCTTCCTGGTCTCAGGTACTCGGTTGTTGGTGTACTCGTCCGCCAGGACTGTTGTCTCACAGGCCCTCTTTGGTTTCCGTCACGGATGAACTGTTGGAGGTCCTCAGGACAGTTCCACAGGAATTGTTCTATCACAAACAACTCCTGGATCTCCTGGGCTGTGCTGCGCTCCAAACCTTTGATCCAGTGGTCAGCTGCTCTCAGGAGGGCCCTCATGTGGTCGGTCCAGGTATTCTTTGGACCCCTCTACAGGCTCCAAAACTTCTTGCGGTAAGACTCCGGGGTGAGGTTGAACTGCCGTATCAGGGGCCGCTTGATGCTCTCATAATTCTGCAACTCCCCAGCAGGTAAGTCCCCCAAGGCTCTTACGGACTTACCCCTCAAACGGGGGGACAGGTACTGGGCCTACTGGCTAGGGGCCAAGGGGTACTGCGTGCAGGTCTGCTCAAAGGCCAGCAGAAAGGAATCCAGGTCTCCATCTGCCTCCAGAAGTGAAAAGTTCTCGACTTGGACCTTTGGTGGTTTGGGCTCCTGGTTGGCTGGAGCGGGCTGTGAGATCCTGAGCTGAGCAAACTCCAGCTGGTACTGGCGCTCTGCATGTCGCTCTGCAGCTTCGCGCTCTGCACGTCGCTCTGCAGCTATGCACTCCGCAGCCTCACGTCATTCTGCGACTGCCATGAGGGTCTCGTAGGCGTTATGATCTCCAGCTGCAAGACGAGCCAGGGCAGCCCGAAGAAGGGCATCTGAGCCCATCATGCTGGAGGGACCAGCAGGTGGTGATCTGCCCACTGTGGGGCTGAGGACAGGGGGCACTTGCACCTCTGCAGAGTCGACCACTGGAGAATGGCTCCTTGAGGACCAGTGCATGGGTTTCTCCTCACCTAGATCAACACTGTTCCTCACCACCTCTTCCATATCAGCTGCAGCAAGTGCACTCTGCAGTGTTTGGCTCCTGGTGCCTTGGGCCAGCATAGCAACCCCTGGTCACTGACACACAGCTGCAACCTGATGCACCCACACACCTTTATATTTGCACTCTGACCGTCTAGTGTTGAGTTGATCTTAGGACCCTGACAGCAAAAGCTACTGCCAGCAGTCATTAGTGTTAAGGAGTTGGGGTCCCACACACTATTATCTTTATCCCACCGCTGCTACCACTTGTGGTGAATCAGCCACCAAACCTGGCAGCCCCACAGTGCCTCCCGTTAAACCCAGGTCAGTCAGAGTACTGCCTGAGGATAAAGTAGGGCCACAGCTGCGCTATCAGCGCTGGTTTATTAAGGAACCTCTAAGTGAGTGTGGTATATGCATTCAGAACCGTGACCAGAAGCACATATAATAACCTCCATCCCATCACTGATAGAGGCCCTGAATAACACAAGCACTAATTGCTGCCACCAGTTCCTCGTTTTCATATAAGTCCAGTCTGTGATCGGGCTTATATTGGGTCAGAAACCAACCCAGGTAGCGTTAAATGAGCACACGGACGTGGGAATGCTTGATCAAGATAAAAGGGCAGCTCAAGATTAAATTTATATATTTAATCACCCTATTGGTACTCTAGATATATTTACAGTTATTATTAAGATATTACAAATATTACAGTCAGTTATGCAAATGAAAGGATAAATGGAATACACACAATTACACACACGTGATCAGTTACCTTAATGCTGATGGCACCACAAGGGCGGCGTGATGCCAATCTGTTCCTGGGTATTCTCTGGCTCTGGTGGAAGAATAATGCTTCTTCAAATGAAATACAAAAGGAGATGGGGCAGCAGATTTTTATACATTGAGGCTGACCCCTCTTTCCACCCATCTCACACCTCTGGGAGGTCTCATAACTCCCACCCCCTCGAGGTAAGATATGGATATACAAAACTTATTATTTACCATAGCTTGATCTGTGAATGTCGCAGGCAGAAGACAATGCTCTCATATTTTCAGTTATGATTTTATCTTCGCCTGGATAAGAATAATGACTATTCTGAGAGCTTCCTACTAGCCAATATCATGTTTCGGTAACTTACGGTCATCGAACGTTCATATTAATATAACTGTTATGACCGTCTGGATCTGTAGGTTTCATATTTATATTCAACATCATCATAGAAGGGACTGCTTATGAAATATTAAAAATGATAACTCTTCTCCGTTTGGTCTAAGCTTAGTGAAAGGGTTTCCTCTCACCAATATTAGAAGGAGATTAGTTTTCACACTCTGGTGTCCCTTAATTATCTCTCTGGAAGCCCTATTCTGTGACCACAATGGGTGCTTCCTCAGATTGGTTAGCATATCACAGGTGAGGAAGAGTCCTTTTGTGTGGCCTGTTGGCCTATACCATTTCCCAGAGATGAATGCCTCCTGACTAAATAAGGGTTGGGGCTAGGAGTGGATCTTGCAACCTCTAAGACAAGATGGATGCTCACAAATATTGCTTTCTGGGACAAAATAGAAGCTGGGGAATATGGCAATATTCCTTACAAATTTTGCCTATTCATCACAGGTAGTATCCTAGCTCAATGACGACTTCCTTCAATTGATCTACTTAGTTGCTGTGAGTCACACCACCACTGACCATTGATGGACAACTCTAGAGGTACCATAGATAGCTGTCAGCTGAATGTGTCTGTATTCTTAAAGGGGTTGTCCATGCTTGTGGCCAAGGCCTCATTCACTCTATGTGCGCTGTCAGGATTCTCCAATGCCATCACCAGGAGCAGGTGGATTTGTGAATGCAAGTATGCAATTTCTAAACTTTCAGCTACATTCAGACAAGATATGTCTGGCTTTGCTCAGTTGCATACATTCAATCACATGCCTGACTGCTCCCAGCTCGAGCTTTGGAAAATCTTTACAGCGCTCGCATTACTCGCTGTGAAAATTCACAAGTCTGCAGTCACATAGAGTGACTGAAGACTTGCACCTCTAGCTTGGACAGCCACTTTAATAGGGAGAAAGCAATGACCACTGCCATACACTACTGACACCTTATTTTCTGTTAACAGAAAGGGCTGTGCATGTTGCACCATTTTTTCCCTTGATATTTTAAACCATATGTTATTTTTTTTTCATTATAATTTATGATTACTCATTTCATTATGAATTTAGATCTCAAGTCCAAAAACACATACACCATCATACATCATTGGTGCAGTCAGGGAGGTTAAGTCTTCTAATAAAATTTCAATCCAATGTATGTTTAGTAGTGATGAGCGAGTGTAATTGTTATTATTCGCTACTTGTATAGATAGTATGGTATTCATGATGGTGCTTGTGAATGATGTGTTGATCATGAACGATCTGACACAAATTGTCAGTTCCCATCGGTAAACAAAGTGAGGTGGCACCTCAGTGAGAGCAGATTGAATGTTAGGCTCTCTCTGGAGGGCACAGCAAGGTGTTTTATGCAGGGAAAACTCAAAAAAGCCCAAATGTTCCGAAAATGCTCACTTTATGGCCGGATGTGTGTGGGCGGAGCATATCACTTATTGACTAACATTGGACTCACTATTTGGATGAGCACACGAGTATTACAAAGTAGTTGTTATGATATACCAATTATTAATATTTTGCTACTCGCTCATCACTAATGTTTAGCGATTACACATTTATGTTTTCTTAATATAAAATCTTGTTAAGCAATGTACGTCTGTCTTGCTCAATTTTCTTACTACTGGCAGGGATCTATTCTATCTTCATTACTCAGAAAACCCGTTCAACTAATCAGTAGTCTCTTGGTAGCAAGCAGCTTGACAAAAAAAAAACATTTAGACTTCCCAAGAATAGAAAAGTTCTGAAATTTACAATGAAATAATATTGAGACTGGTCATTGGATCACTATTTTCAATTTGACTATGTACGGACTAAAGATGAAAAAAATTGTTGTCTCCTTTGACATAAAGGCCCTATAGATAACAAGGCTCATCAAGTCACAGCATGGCACTTGAGCACATCTGGAACTAGTAAGCTGGATAAAAGCATTCATTTCAGTGAGCAGTCTACAACATTCTTTACTACCTTATTGGTCTGTACAGTGGCACGTACAGCCTTAGATGTGAACAGAAGCTGCTTATCTAGCAGAGACACAGTGTGAAACATTCCTGCTTATTTTGCCCTTTTGAAATATTTTAGTTTTTATTTATTTTCAGCACTCAAAGTTGTTACCAATCATATCTTGTAATAATTCTAATTTACCATATTCCCTTTCTTTCTTGAAATGTATTTCCTACGTTTCCATATATTCCACAGGGCAGTACAATAAACAAGCACATCAGCCCCAATTGGCATTATGCTCTGTATTCCCAATATGAAACACAGATATACAAATAATTGATCAATTTCATGAATAACCAATTAGCCTATACTATGTTTCTGTAGTGTAGGAGGATAACTTGTTTAAAATGCATGTAAATACAGTGAGAATATACAAACTTTATGCTGATGTTCTTGGTTAGATTGGAAGCCGCCAGCGGTTACCAAACTTTACTTCATGCAATCAATGCACCCCTTAGTTCTAGTGATGGGAAATATTAATGCTTCAGCATCCAACATTACGGGAACAGTTTAGCTAAGTCTTTTCTGTTCCAGAATAGCTAATCCCCAATGCATAAACCAAGATTCCTAAAGTCATGGTTGGGTGAGTTTGGTGTGTAAAATTATAACTGGCTCGAATTGAACCTGATCTCAACTCCACTAAACGTCATTAAGTAGCCAGGCTCTCTAATCCAACATCAGTTTCTGACCTCACAAATGCTCTTCTACATGAATGGGAAAAATATCCCACAGGCACACTCCAAAAGCTTGTAGAATGCATTTCCAGAAGATTGTAAAGTGTTTTGCTACTGAGGGTTGACCAACTCTATATTATTGCCCATGAATTTAGAATCGGATATCATAATCTCTATCTAATTGAAAATGGATTGAGAATGGGATGTCATAATGTCCATCCAATTGAATATGGATTCAGAATGGGATGTCTTAGAAACTACTGTGGATGTAACATAAAAATATGTACGCCTATGTGTATACTTACATACATACAATCATACATAGTATATGCATATACTGTATACAAGGTATGCAGTAGGTAGTAAGTTTACTGAACGGTACATATTTTTGAAAAATAAATATGTACAGTTGAAACCAGAAGTATACATGCATTATATAAGAAGACACATATGCGCATTTTTCTGACTATCTGACATAAAAAAAAGCTTTTCCCGTTTTAGGTCAACTAGGTTTACTACAATTATTTATATTTGCTAAATACCAGAATAATGAGAGAAAGAGAATGTTTTAAGACATTTTTGTTTCTTTCTGCAAAGTCACATGTTGTCATACACTAAGATTACAATGCCTTTAACAATTTGGGACAGCCCATATGATGATGTCATTTGTTTGGAAGCTTCTCATAGGTTTATTGGTTAATTAGACACTACTATAAACTGATATTTAAGTCTCAACAAAACTAATATTCGAAATAATCACCCAAAGTGTATAAAATGGAAAAACCTTATTTAAACGTAGCACAAAAATAACTCCAATGATCAGTGGATTACTGCCCAAACACAATAGACAAGACAGAATAAAAAATCTGAAAAATGCCTATTTGGACAGATGATTACTTATCCCATATGTGGGGACTCCTACAGCTCTCTGTACCTAACAGCGGAGCTTTGCTTCACTCTAATTTATCCCTGCTCCCTGGAGGCTTGGCCTAAACTCATTAGAGGAAACCTCTAAGTGGGGAAATCACGACGAACCTTAATTTACAGTTCGCCAATACGATCATATAACTACTAGGGATAGGTTGTGCATAAACATCCTAACTGATTATTAAAAAGGTATGCAAGGGTTGCAGCCTGGGGGTGTGCAGGGAAGACAGAGATGGACCTATAATGATATTTACCTATTATCTGGCTGGTAGTTTCCCTTCAATTTTAATGAGAGGAGTGTGAAGTTCAAGACCAGTCTTGGTGTTTCAATTTGGGCTCCCTTTTCCCTCTGTGACGGTTTGAGGGAAGCTGTGGTGTTTCTTGTGTTGAAATAGGAGGTGAATCTCTTGTTGGAAGTACTCCCATGCTTGCACCTCATCTTGTATATTGGCTGCTTACACCAGATTTGTTTCATTTGGATTTCACCATACGCTACCATCTGAAGTAAAAGGGATCATTAGATGATAGCACAAATCTGACATCAATCTTTCTTTGTATATCCACCCTTGTGCCGCCTGATGAACCCATGTTTGGAAAATATCCGTGAGGGAGAAACGCGTTGAGGCTACAAGAAAACAGGATGCTACATTCTTCCCATTTAACAGAACATACTGTACATAACATAAGTTGGATGGACTGAATAGCAAACAGTTTAGCTAAAAAAAAATTTCCGCCACTCTATTACATGTTAAAATTTTATGTTTTTAGGTGTAATGGGACACCTTTTTAATAATCACTTAGTATATTTATGCACAACTTATCCCTAGTAGTTACAGTATATGATCGTATTGGCAAACCGTAAATTAGGTTCGTTGTGATTTCCCCACTTAGAGGTTACCCCTAATGAGCTTAGGGCAAGCCTCTAGGGAGTGGGGACACCAATATAAATTAGTGCGAAGCAAAGCTCCGCTGTTAGGTAGAGAGAGCTGTAGGAGCCCCCACCTATGGGATAAGTGATCATCTGTACAAATAGGCATTTTTCAGATTTTTTATTCTGTTTTGTCTATTGTGTTTGGGTGGTAATGCACTTATCGTTGGAGTTATTTTTGTGTTACGTTTAAATAAAGTTTTTCCATTTTATACATTTGGGGTGATTTTTTCGAATTAGAGACACACACCTGTGGATGTATTTTAATGTACATATGAAACTGTCACGTCCTACTGACGGACAACACACGTGGACCCACTGGACCGCGTAGTGCGGATGCTGATACCGGGATGATAGAGAGGCGGACCAGTATGGTAGAGTTAACAGGTTTATTGAACAAAACAAGAACCCACGCCCCAGGGGAGGGCCACACGGCCACAGCACCGGAACACCACCGAAGGAGGCCCCGGAGCGCTTAACCCCTATACAGGGATACCGCCGGAACCAACCTCGGAAGGACCAATGAAGCGGACACGGGTGTTAAACCGACCCAAGGCAGCGTGGAAACAACACCGCAACCGGGTATAAGATAGGACACGGGGAACCGGGAACACGGGGAATCTGGAGCAGGACTTGAGGCAGCGATTTCAGCATGGAAGAGATCCAGGTAGCAGGCCAGGAACACGGAAGTCAGCGAGGAGCCGGCAGGGGGGAGATCTGCAGGAAGGAACACACAGAAATCAGATATCAAGCAAAATAAGGAACAACCTGACCAGACCAGGAATAGCAACTTCACTAAATAGAAATTGCCCTGGCAAAGACTGACAGGAAACAGGAAGCTTATATTACAGGAGGGCAGTCCTGATTGGCAGGACACAGAGGTATGGTGATTGGCTGAGGGGAGGAGCATGCTCCCTGCAGTTATCCAGCAGATACTGATTTGGAGATGGAGTTTCATGTGCTCAAGCAGTAGCCCCGGAAGTGAGGAGACGAGCAGCGCTACTCAAGCAGAGGGTGCTGGAACCCTGCGGCTGGGGACGGGTGCGCGCACCCGAGGAGCATACGGCAAGGAAGACGAAGCCCTGGAAGCTGCAACCCGACCGACCAGTGGGCGGCGGCTGCCAGCGCCCCGGAGCCGTCGGCGGACAGACGACACCCAGGATCCTGGACACCGGAGGAGTGGAGGTAGCAGGCCGAGGAGCACGTGCAGCAGACCCCCGGGTGGTTACAGAAACACACTGCTTCTTACTGTAGCATCATGGGAAAGACTAAAGAAATCAGACCATATATCAGGAAGAAAATTGTGGACTTGCACAAGTCTGGTTCATCCTTGGTGTGCAATTTCCAGATACCTGAAGGTGCCTCCTTCATCTGTACAAACAATTATATGCAAGTAGAAACAAGGTGGGAATGTCCAGTCACCATACTACTCAGGAAGGAGACGAGTTCTGTGTCTGAGAGATGAACATGCTTTGTCACGACATGTGCATATCAACTCAAGAACAAAAGCAAGAGACCTTGCTAATATGAAGGCGGAAGCTAGTAAGATTGTGTCATTATTTACAGTGAAATGAATACAGTATCAATATGGGCTTAAGGCAAAGGGTTGTCATACCAAATATTTATCTGATTTAGACCAATCTGTAGCTATGGTACTTAATGGTATCCATTATCTGCTGTTTCTTCAAAAGACTTTAACAGCATATATCCAACCCACAAAACCAACAATATATAGTACTTAGCCCAATTTAAGTGTAAATTATTTGTATTATTAATGAGTACAAATGGAAGGTTAAAAAGTGAGGGAAAACACTGTGGGAAGAGAACTCAGCAGGAGAGAGTAATAATAAATATTACATGTATTCAGTAATTAATAGTAATCATGGGGGAAATTAACATAAGGAGATGAATGTGACAACATACTATCTATGAAAGCTTTCACCATGCTTGTGCCGAAATCAGGGGTGCACCCCAAGCCCGCCGCCGCCTGAGCCGCGCAGGTGATGACCGGGGGGGGGGGGGTGCTGGCTGAATCCAGCGCTGCTGCCCCTCCAGCAGCGGGTGATGACCGGGGGGGGGGTGCTGGTGGAGCCCAGCGCTGCCGCCCCTTCAGTTGTGCTCCGGCGGGTCGCCGCTTACCTGCGCTGAGCCGCCGGCGCCATGACAGGGGGACTCTATGTGCATGAGGAGCCGCCCCCTTCTGCACTGCCGCTCCCCCTGCCTCTTGCCGCCTGAATGACAGGGCTCACACTGTCCAATGGACGGTGCGGCCCTGGCCGAAATGCACTTTCAGGTTGGTGCCATTCCAGTAGGGGGAGTACCCATGGGTAAGCTCTATTGCCATTTTATTTATGCATCTATGTTATTATTATTGTATCTGTTAATAATAAAAAATATTTAGACTGTACATTAAGGGTGCCCATGATCAGGATTATCAGCATTTTGGATGTAGCATCTTTTTGCTGTGTCCAAAATACTGCGTTGTAAAGTACAAGAATGTGGCACCCCAGGGGTTAATGTGCCACAGTAACACCACAAAGGGTTAACTCCCCACACAACCCACAACACTACACCAGCGCCTCCAGGCCAGAAGGGGGAGCTAAAGCTGCTTCCCTATATATTCCCTATGTATTCTGTTGTGGACAGGATGTGGGAAAGAGCAAAGTGGTGGGAGGAGCAAATTTTGTTTACATCAGAGTGGCAGTGACAGTTAGTCAGTTGGAGTTAGTTCAGTTCCTGGGAGGACTGAGGAAGAAAGACTGGTGGTGTAAAGGGGATGCCTTAGGTCTCTCCACAGCCTGCTACCCACTTCCAGGCCTAGCCAGGGTCTGAGGGAAGGAGTAAGAGAAACAGGAGAACACACCTGGGAGATTGAGTTACCTCATAACTCGCCCGGAGGAGCGCATAGACCGGATACCGGATCCGAAACTGTGACTGACACATGCAGCACAGTAAACACCGGACTAGTGGAGGTTATATATCTACACTGTACCTCAGTGAAGCAACATGGCGGGGTCAGGAATACAGAGGAAAGAATCAAGTTGCCTAGCAATGGGGGTACCTGTGAAGAGAAACAGGGCCAGCAGCTCAGCTAAAGCAGCAGCAGGGCCACACACAAGGCGCAGGAGTAGGAAGCTGAGGACCTGGACAGGTTGGGAGCAACTCAGTTCCAGTACAGACTCGTGGACAGTACT
>JARQOC010000004.1:456002987-456252987 GCA_033576535.1 Allobates femoralis
TCACAGCCTTGTTGGGACATGGTCGCCATCCACCAACCATCCACTACTCCATTCATCTGGACCATCCAGGGTTGTTTCTTCCCCAAGCATCTTGTTACATCTCCACGTGAGTGTGGCCAGTGGAAGTCCAGCAGCAGCCATCAGGATATTACCAACAAGCCTTCAAACCAGTTGTGGGTCTCACAACTGGATCAGGTGAGTGGATTTGATTTCTCACCATTGCACCAATTAGTGTCTAGTGATAAGGGCACTATTGCGCCTCTTGTCCCCCCTCCCTTCTCTTTTTTTGATCCAGGGTTGCTCGGCACTCATCAGTAAACAAGACTGTTTAAAAATTAGTCTTCATGTATGTTTGGGCCCACTGCAACCGTTTCTGCTTGTGAGCACTGTTTAGGGGTGACCGAATAGTAGCTTTATGCACCACAGCAAGCCTTTGAAGGATCCTACACCTTGAGGATCGAAGGACTCCAGAGGCCCCAGCAGCTTCAAATATCTGTTTGCTGGTTTGTAAGGCCTTTTTAGCAGCTGCTCTCTTAAGGTACCTTTACACGCGGCAACTTTTCTAGGAATTTCACTGGCAATTTGCTGGTTGCAGTGAAATCATGGACACATTGTTCTATCTTGTTGCTGTGTACAAATGGAACAATGTCTCCATGATTTCACTGCAACCAGTAAGTTGCCAGTGAAATTCCTAGAAAAGTTGCCGCATGTAAAGGTACCCTTTATCCTATGAACTTGCCTGGCAGAAACCTTCCTCATTCTGCCTTTATGTGCACAAACACATCTGTGCTTAGAATCAGCCACAAATCTCTTCACAGTATGATGACTACGCTTAAGTTTCCGTGCAATATCTAATGTTTTCATCCCTTGTCCAAGGCATTGCACTATTTGTTGCTTTTTGGCAGCAGAGAGATCCTTTTTCTTTTCCATGTTACTTGAAAACTGTGGCCTGCTCAATATTGTGGAACATCCAGTTTTCCTTTTACTGGGCTCACCTGTCAAACTAATTATCACAAGTATCTGAGATTGATTTCAGTGATCCAAAGAACCCTGAGACACAATACCATTAATGGGTTTCATTGAAAAAAAAGAAAACCCTATAACACTTAAAACCAATTTGCATAATAATTTAGAACATGGTGTATTTACAGAGTCAAGCAAGGTGTTTAAAACACATTTGCTTAAACAGTCTCGTGAAGCATGGGTACAATACTTGAACGTTGCAAAAGTAGGGCTATTCACAGTAGGACAATTTGTTGCAGGCTGCTCCCTTCGTCCTGATACCTCCCGACTCTTGTCGCCCAACATCACAGTGATTCCTAGAGTCTATAACAGCTCCAGTCTTACTCCACTCACAAGAACACATCAAGAAGACTGATAAGGTGGGATGAACTGATAAGCAACAAACCAAACCCACACAGGGGGAAGAATAGCCGCTATGCAGGCAATTGCCAGGTGTAAGGGACGTGAACCAACACCGGAATAGTGCAGTAACGTTGTATTCTGCCCATGTTCTGGTTCCTAGGCTCATATCCAAGGATGACCTGAGGTGTCCAGTACAATTATCAGGGGGATTGGTCCTTAATAAGCTTCTTCTACATGGGACTCTAACTAAAACCATACTGCAACCCCTATTGTAGGCTAAGTCCCGTCTCCAAGGTATATGAATACCTCTTCCCAACAACTATTATAATCTTACTTAGTAAATTAATGCAAATGCACCACCTATTATGATCTGTCTCAAGGACCAATCCAAAACCCAAAAAAGGGGGATGCTGCAAGATAGCAATATCTTATTTTAAAGGGGACTATGGAGTAGCCTTGATCTTGGCCGCTAGAGGACCACACAAACACAATTGAACACATTGAACAATCCTGTTGTTTCCCAAAGGGAGAAAAAAAGTTAACCTTGTGACCCTCTTACATACAGTCATGGCCAAAGTGTCAGCATCCTTGAAATTGAGTCAGAAAAAGTATTTCACCAAGATGCTTATATGGAGCCCACTGGGACAGGGTCTGTTCAGGGGCCAGGTTGCTCCCACCCTGGCCTGGTCCTTTGGCTCCCTGTTTCTGTGCTGTGTGTGGCCCTGCTGTCACTTTAGCTAAGCTGACGGCCCTGTCTCCCCTCACGGGTACCAACTTGCTAGGCAACTTGGGTCTTGTCCTCTGTTCCTTGACCCCCGCCGTGCTGCTTCGCTGTGGTACAGTGAAGATGTGGGACCTTCACTAATCCGGTGTTCACTGGGCTGTTTGTGCCAGGCACAATTTCGGATCCGGTATCCATTCTGTGCGCTCCTCTGGGGTGAGTTCAGGGTAACTTGGTCTCCCAGGTGTGTTCCTCTGCTTCTCCTGTCTCCGTTCCTCAGACCCTGGCTTGGCCTGGAACTGGACAGCGGACCGTGGGGTGAGCTTAATGCAGCTCTTTTACACCCAGGTCCTTCTTCCTTAGTGCTGCTCCACACTGAACTGCCCACTTCCTCTCCACACCAGAATATATAGGGAAGCAGCTTTTTCTCCCCCTTCTGGCCTGGAGGCGCTAGTGTAGTGTTGTGGGTTGTGTGGGGAGTTAACCCTTTGTGGTGTTACTGTGGCACATGAACCCTGGGGTGCCACACTTAATGCAATAACACATTTTGTCATACAGATGTTTATTTTCCTAGTGTATATTGATATAACACAAAAAAAAAACTGAAAAAAGGCACAACAAATTGGACATAATTTCACATAAAACCCCCAAAATGAGCTGAACAAAAGTGTTGGCACCCTCTATTTAATATTTGCTTGCGCACCCTTTGAAATAAATAACTGCAATCAATCATTTTCTTTAACCATTAACAAGCTTCTTACAAATCTCAACTAGAATTTTGAACTCATTGCTGACTACTTCAAAACTCTCCAGTAGTGATGGGTGAACCCGCCAATGTTCAGGTCTGGCGAGCTCGCCCAGACTTTATTTAAAGTCCCAGTTTGAGGCAAACGGGACTCGAACTTGAGTCCAAACCCTGAATTTGTACTTTAAAGTTATGAGATGGGGCGGGCTGTAAAAAAAAAAGCATATAGGTTATAACCTTCATCATACTTACTGGCATCCTGGGTCCTGCCATCCCACTGCATCTACTTCTGGGGCTGCTCATTAACCTCCGGGATATTCATTTCAGTGGCTGCAACAACCAGTCACAGACACTGTTACACAGATCGGGTGTCTGTGATTGGTTGCTGGAGTAATTTGAACTCAGCCCATACATTCTTGATGCTAGAATGTATGGGCTGGAATCAGGTTACTCCAGCAGCCAATCACAAATACCCATTCTCTGTTACAGCTTCTGTGATTGACTGTTGGGCCCCTCACACATATAGTACTGTTAAAAGTAAATTAAATAATAAATAAATAGCTTTCCTCTGTATTTTTGATTCTCAGCGCAGATAAAGCGGACAGCTACAAGCTGCTACCCCCAGCTTCCTGGCTTTACCTTGGCTAGCACTCAAAATACAGGGAAGCCCATTATTTTTTTCATTATGTAAATGAATAATAAAAAAATATGTGGGCTCTGTACTATTTTAATCACCAGCCAAAACTCAGGAAGCTGGGGGCTGGGATTCTCAGTATAGTAAGGCCCAAGCATTCTGGGCCCCCCACACTGAAAACCACAGCTCACAGCCTCCTCTGAAAATGGCACATTCATAGAAGCGCCATGTTCAAGCGCTTTATCAAACCTTTACATCAGCCGTGGTGGCCAGGAGTGTGTCTGGAGTCACGGATGAGACCATAGAGGCCGCTCGCAGAAGGTCCCAGTATTTGGGCAAACAGTCCAAATCCTAAAAATATGTCTCTGTTGCTTTAAGAGGCATTTCCCTTTTAGTGAAAGCTTGAGGTCACTAGGACCCAGCTGATCCCTTACCTTGAGCTATCTATATATTCCCCTTGACTTCAAGGATGCACTGCTGGTGATAGCTCGTCAGGTGTTTGGAGGAAGTTAACAGCTCAGAAGTGTATTCTGGAGTTTCTGTTGAATTGCTGTGTGAATCTTCTCAAGCTAAGTGTTTCTTCCCTTCCCTCTTTGTTTGATTCCCTTATGTTTATCTTAAGTGGGTAGCTGGGCTGACTGGTGTTCACCCATTCTGATCCTTATTTAGTAGCAGTTCAGGGTCAGTCAGGGAAAAGGTATCCTGGCGGCGACAGTTGCGGAAACTGTATAGGAATGTTAGGGGAGCCAGGTGCCAGTGTTAGTTTATCTAGGGGTCACCATCTCCTCTTTTGTCCTTAGCATCAAGATCTCCTCCCCCCACACATTTTCGTCCAGCTCTGGGTGTCTCCCCACTTTCAGCGTGACAGGCACAATAGGTGATGGGGGGTTAATGCCAGCTTTGTACTGTCAGCTGGCACTAAGCCTGAAATTCATTGTGTCAGACCAATATTAGACCCAGTCACCATGAATTTCTAGTAAACATTATAAAAAAACACAACACTGATTTTTTTTTTATTAGAAATAAAACACAACATATTTAGGGACTCCATCTTTAAATAACAAATAAACCCTCCAACATAATGCACAGGGTGTCTTCTCATCTTCAGCTCTGATACATCTCTGCCAGCATACACATGTGAGTGTCCTGCTAACCCAGGTAACCACAGCCTCACCTACAGCATGGATGGGTTTCCACAGTGGGTACACAGACGCAGACAACACCTTCCACCCTGGCACAGTAGGGGGAGCTCAACCTGCTTCTCTTAGGCAAGATCCCCTATAAATACTGGTGCTAGGGGCGGAGTTAGTTGGAGTACACAACATCAAAAGAGGGGTGAGTGATTTGGCATAAGCAACTGTCTAGAGAGAGCAAAATCTGGGCCAATAGGTGACTCAAGGGCCAGGAGGCCTACAGCGCTTATGACCGGTAGAGGCCCCTATCATGCCTAGAACTCCTACGCCGAAGCACCCGTAGTAAATGTTGTTGGGTATTCTGAACTTAAGCCTACAGAGACTTTACCTGTAAGGACTTTATTGAACTCTGTTGAACTCTTTTGAAAAACGTTATCCCTTTTCACCTGGAGCTTACAGAGACTACTGTAAAGACTCTTCAAATTAACTTTTCCCTTATTTTCCAATTTAAAGGACCATAGTCATAGGACTGATTGTGACAACTAACCTCCTTTTCCAGTCTGCGGTGGATGGACTAGCAACGTATGGACTGTACCTGTTTTGCCATTTTTGTAAATTTTTAATTTTGAGACTTTGTAAATATGTTACCTGTTATAATATATATGTGTATGTTAACCAAAAATTCTTCCTCAGTCCATGAGTACTGACCTTACCTAGGGGGAATGTGTTGCCCTGTTAACCCAGGTAACCACAGGCTCACCTAAAGCATGGATGGGTTTCCACAGTGGGTACACAGACACAGAAAACACCTTCCACCTCGGCACATTAGGGGGAGCTCAACCTGCTGCTTTTAGGCAAGATCCCCTATAAATACTGGTGCTTGGGGTGGAGTTAGTTGGAGTGTGCAGACGCTAAAAGAGCTGTGAAGATGTACTGGTGGTTGCGTTAGGCCCAAGCCAGTTACTCGGAGCAGCCTCTCCAGAAGTCCTGCAAGGCCCAAGAGCCTTATACTTATTCGCTGTGGAGACCCAGAAGTGCATCCCAAACACCCGGCAGTGCTCTGGACATCTACCTACAACTACACCAGTAAAAGGTAAAAGAACAATCAGTGGTGTGTGTGTCAGTTCCTTACCCGCATCCCTGTCACCCCCAGAGACTGTCTGGTCTTCCAGCAGCCCGGCCAACTCCCTGCTCAATTCATCATCAGCACCTCCATTACCACCAGTGCAACCCTACCCCGGAGGGCCAGCTCCACTTGCAGGGAGCTGTGCCATCTTGGCCGCTATACCACCGCCCTCCAGAGGTCTAAAGCGGTGCTGGTGCTCAATCACCAGAAGCTGCGGGTGGCATCACGTGAACTTTATAAACTCCATTTCTCCCATTTCAACTACCCTTTTTAAAAGCAGACCACCAGGGCCATGGGTCTGGGCAGGTCACCAGTGACAACCGCAACAGCAGAGACCAAGACACCAGAGTCCCCATACCCTGGGCGAGTCACACACATGTCTGCTTGCAGAGAGCAGGCAAAGACTGACACCTGGCCGTGGGAAAGGTTATCTGAATTCACACATGAGCGTGAACTCAGATGACCCCAGCATCACACGGCACCCAGCCATAAGTGAGTGAGGCCAAAATTGCACCAAAAATGCATAAAATCCATGGCAAAAATCACAGCAAAAATGTTGCAGTTTTGGTGCTTTTTTGGGCCAGGAGATGCATATGAACACATTAAACACAATGCAATCAGTTTTAATCCAAAATTGCACCAGTGAATACCCTGGAAGTTAATGAGCGGCCCCAATAGTAGATGTGACCGGAACAACAGGACAGCAGGACCTGGTAAGTGTAATGATAATGTTTATTAAAAATGTGCTTTGTTTTACAGCCCCCGGACCTGAACTGTAAAACGGATATCCCAGGGAAACCCATATTCGAGATTTGTGCATTAACACTAAGTGTTCGGTACAGACCCTGAATTTTACTATTTGAGATCGCCCATCACTAGTAATGGCACAATTCAGCATTGCAAAAAAGATGCTGTAAAATTGTTAACTCATGGGGAGTACAATCTTTTGGGGTTTATGCTATGAACGTCGTCTAACCAACTTAAAAGCTTCAGTACAGCAGTGAGATTCAAGTACTCAAGCATTGTGAGCTGACTTTACTAAATCTACACTCCTCATTACTGAAATGACTAGTGGGACACTTTGGAGAAAAGTCAATTCCACAAGTTCCACAACCAACTTCATGCAGATGTTAGTGTACCAGGAATAAAGTCTACAGGGGTCTGACTACTGTACTTTTTGTTACCCAACGCCATTGACATTTCCTCGTGAATGTCTCTCCCTTTCCCTTATGGCCATGCATTTTTCAGATCAATCACTTACTATCATTGTGACCAAGATAAGAGTGGGGTTCTTCACTGAAGAGCACAGACCTCTATTCCAGCCTCCTTTAGTCCATAAGAGCCTCCACTGGAGATATTATGGGAAACATGATGAAGAGAGCTTCTCAAAGGAATGCCACATCACTTCTACTCCAGGGAATATGGGGGCATAATGTACTGTAGCCAAATCCCTCTAGTCTTCATTCCAAATGCACTCATTACATTACACTAGTTTGGTGGTACAACCTATGGTACAACCATTTTTCCAAAGTGTCCAAGAAGCCATTTTTCAGAGAAAGAATGCCAGGCTGCATGTTACTGAGAGCAACTCGTATATGGCATGTGCAGACTTAAGCCACATCGAGCACATCGGGGATGTTATTGATTTGTAATTGCAAAGGGAGATTCTATAGGTGATTACTGATGATTTGCGGACCAATTATATCCCTCAGTCAATTACTAATAACTTAATTGCTAGATTGCCTAGGCATGTAAGTGTACAGTATGTATCAATACATGTGGTTCTCATACTAGAAGCTGAATCAATTTTGTTTTAATATTTTCATCTCTCCATATTATTAACATGTCTATTAATCCTGTGATTTCCATAATTACTTCTGCTTCTTGATATTGCAACATCAATGTTAAGGAGAGTATTTGATTTCTTATTTCTATGAAGATATATTAACAAATTAACAATTTGGTGTGAAATATGGGTTCTGGCTTATAGAGTCTGATGCTTTAAACTCAGATTGGGCAACATTAGACAGCAGAGACACATCTCTAATGGTACCTTTACACGCCGCGACGGCAGGCTGGATACATCCCGCTACAGGCTACAAATGTAGCTTGTAGCGCCAATGTAGCCCGTCGTAGCGGCGTCTGAAGACGTGACGCTGCAGCCGGCAACAGATACATCTGTTTCCTAGGTCTGCTCGAAAACTGATGGCTACATCGCCGATGGTAGCGAGCTGTATCGGCGTGTAAAGAGGCAACGGAAGGGAACTCTGGACACCCGGGGCTGTAGCTGCAATGTAGCTAAGGCGTGACCCAGGCTCCGGGATACCGCGCCCCATCACCGATCATTGGAGGAAGCTCCTGCATGACGATTGGTAGTCGCTGCCTAGGGCGGCATATTAAAGGAGCTGACCAGTCACACTACACAATCGCTCGAGCGTGCTGGATGTCTCAGCCTCCTGCGATGCCTGCCCAATCATGATGATATTGCGCTGTCCTATCATCGTACGGACGGCTCGTAATCCAAGATTGTGGCACGCCTATGTGCTGTCCCTGCTGTACCAGGTCCGCCCATAGTAGCTTATTGTAGCGCTGTGTAAACGTGGTACGCTAAGCTACAGCTGGCTACTTGACACACCCGGCGATGTAGCTAGCTATAGATGTAGCGTGGTGTAGCGCACCTTGTCGCGGCGTGTAAAGGAGATGCGTTGACCGTTTGTAGCCGTTTGAGCGTGCTCGTGCACGTGAAGTAGCGGGATGTATCCAGCCTGCCGTCGCGGCGTGTAAAGGTACCATAACTGATGACATCCACCAATTTATTCATACATATCCAGTTGGAATGAAAGAAACTATACAAAATATGTTAGGATGGTTTCACACTACGATTTTGTTAAATCCGATGCTGTCCGATAAAAATCGGACAGCATCGGATCCGATTTAGCCCCCATGTTCTCCAATGGGGATCGGATGCCATTAAGTGCACATCCGATCTGATCCCCATTCTGTCCGATTTTTTTCATGAGGCAAAATCGGAGACTGCTCCAATTTTGGTATCCAATTAAAAAATCGGATCGCATCGGATCCGATGTGATCCGAAGCGATCCGATTAAAATAATATGGGAGTCCATGGGGGATCGAATCGGATGGAAAATCGGATCCGATATCGGATCTGATTTTCTGTATTGAGCATGCTCAATACCCTAGACCACTCCCAAAACCTCTCACAGCCCTCCCCCAGCCATTTAAATCGGATCCGATAAAAAATCGGATCGGATGGCATCAGATGGCATCTGATTTGAGCATCCGATGCTGTCCGGTTTTCATCGGTCAGCATCGAATTTAACAAAATCGTAATGTGAAAGTAGCCTTAAACATTTTTTATAATATGGAAGATTCCAGTCAAAAAGACATGTCAGGAGAGCAAAAATTCCATGTTAACTGCATGTGCTTGGTCATGATTCTGTCTGGAATATTGTGCAATTATTATTCATCAAAGTATTTCATAACTTATATTTCTACTTTTCCACTTAATTATGATGCAGTTTTTAAGTTGCAAAATTTCACAGCTAAGTTTTCAAAGTTTATAATTGGTCTTTTATTATTTTTTCTTATCTTTGAATCCTTCTTTAAAACAATTAACACAGATTCTCACATCTCATAAATCATGGATTCACTGTAATGTCTATGTTTGAATACTGTTATAACTGAGCCCTACCACTAACCCGGAGATTAACAAAACAGGAGAGATATAATTAAACCTGCTATCTACAGCTCCCTATTCAAATTGAGAGAAGTCCTAAATCTAGCCTTGATTTGCCCTGCCTGACCGCGGAGGCTGGCACTCTAAGATTATGCAATGGAGGCCCTACTCTTCGTCAGCTGACCCTGAGTGTCCCTAACTGTACCCTCAATTATAAACAAACAATAATAACCATAGAGGAAGTGCACACAAGCAGAGGGTGAGACACAGGGCTAAGAACATATTCATACAGTCATACAGGGAAGATGGAGCCCAAAAGACTTATGAAATGTGTGCAAACCTCCTTAATCCTAAACATAACAGAATGGGAAGAATGTTGGAAGAGAAACAAACAAATTGCATGGAAAAGCAATAGAGACAATTAAGCAAGACAATCCTTAAGAAGAGCTGGGACTCCAAAAACCCATCTATCTTGTAATATAGCCACTCTGAATTACTGTGAATGATATGTGATACTGTGAATAGCCACTCTGAATTATTATGAATGATATGATGAAGTTCACAGATGGGTAAAGACTTGTATGCCATGTGAGAAATCTGAGAAATTGTATTAGTAGGGATGAAGCAATTGCTAATCTGTGATACGAAAGAAAGCCTGAAGTAAAATATAGTAGTAAAAAAAACAGAGCACATAGCCATTTCAGACATATCAACCATAATTTGAAACCACAATAAACTAGCAATAATAGTACCAATAATTCTGAGAAGTCAAGTTCACACTGAGATAGGTGAGGGAATTATCACAAAGGATCACCTTCTCTCAAGTTAGTGGCGTGCTTCAGCAACTCCAAGACACAGTTCACTCCAGGTAAGTTTTAATGCAATTGGCTGAACTGGTGTTATTTGTCCCACATATAAATCAGCAAAAGAAAAATACATAGGGTGCAAAATAAAATTCCTGGCAAGCTGGAGGCTAATTATATATGCAAATCCTGATTCAGGAGATATGGGCTCAGTGCACAATTTCCCTTAACAAACAATTGCTTTAAGGTCTCGTTAAACGCGACGATATCGCTAACGATATCGTTGCAACGTCACTTGTTTTGTGACGTTGTAGCGACCTCGCTGCATGTAACATGTACCAACAACCAGCGATCAGCTGTCACATCGCCATTGGACTCGGTGGCTGGTGTTACTGCCTCGGCCGCTAGGAGGCACCGGATTCCTTCGGCTGTTGGTGCCGGTGATAGGAGGGCCTTGTCCTCATATGGACCTGCTCCTTTGGTGTCTGCCTCTGTCGCTGAACACCCGCCGTATTTCTTCTTTGGGTGATGTTGGTTGCAGAGGAGCGGGCCCTGCAGAGGTGTCTGATAGGCGCAAACTTTGTTCTTCTGTCAGAAGTGGGGTGGTTGGTGCCAATCGTGCATCACCATCTGACCTGGTTCTAGGGGCGGTCCGGATGAGATCATCAGGCTGTGAGCTACAGCCTATGGGAGGTAACCGCGCCCTTCAAATATATTGGAGCCTGTCTTGCAGGCCGCCAGATATAGTCTCTGTTCCCCAGTGATATAGTGAGTGTTTAGTTTTGACTCTGACCTTTGCATGGATTTTCGACTCTGCTACAGCCTGACGATTTTTTACCTTAGCTGCCCTCTCGGTTTTGACTCGGACTCCTGACTATGTTTTTCGGGTCCTGATTTTTCCCTTCCTGGCGAACTTCCTGCTCTGCTGCTCATAATAGCTACTCCCTGGGCTCCGCTGTAATTCCAGATCCCTGTATAGGGGTTAAGAGTCTGGGGGTTTCTGGGGGTGCTGCCTTACCAGCAGCTCAGCCTCATAGCGGATGGTCGTCACATCAGCTTGCTGATCGCTGGTAAATGGCCAGGACCATTTTTTGATCGTTGGCGTGTGTGACAGCGGGTGACCAACTATCAATGACCTCCCAGCACCGCACAGTACACACTGGGAGACTGGTAACCAGGGTAAACATTGGGTAACTAAGTGCAGCGCTGCACTTAGTAACCCGATGTTTACCCTGGTTACCAGCGTTCTCACTGGTCGCTGATCCCTGGTGAGTCTGCCTGTGTGACAGCTCACCAATGATCAGATAACGATGTCCCAGAAACCCGATCGTTGGTCGGGTCGCTGGGACATCATTATGTGTAACGGGGCCTTTAGGCATCTCACCAGCGACCATGTAGCAACGCACCAGCGATCCCGGCCAGGTCGTATCGTTGTCGGGATCCCTGGTGCGTCGCTACGTGTAATGGGGCCCTAAGTCACACAGCAGATTTCCCAGGAGAAAACAGAGAGCCTTCATCCTGTGAATTATCTACCCTTTTATACCATACCTATGTATTGCAGGTAATTAGCCACAGTCATGACAAGCACTTCGAGTAACTGAATGGAGCAGGGAACTACACAGCTCCTGATACCAAACTGCATAGCTGTTTTAGACACTCAGGGAATATGCACAAGTACACATCATCAAACATTTTTCCCTGGTCCTTTTGTAAAGGAGTGGAAAAACTGCTCTGCGCCACTTCTGAAGATGTGGTAGTAACATGTGTGTTAAGGTGATGCATTTACCTCTTTTATATATTGTTTTACATAGCCTGTGCAGCAGCATGTACAGTTGTGGCCAAAAGTATTGACACCCCTGCAATTCTGTCAGATAATACTCAGTTTCTTCCTGAAAATGATTGCAATCACAAATTCTTTGGTATTATTATCTTCATTTAATTTGTCTTCAATGAAAAAACACAAAAGAGAATGAAGCAAAAAGTAAAACATTGATCATTTCACACAAAACTCCAAAAATGGGCCAGACAAAAGTATTGGCACCCTCAGCCTAATACTTGGTTGCACAACCTTTAGCCAAAATAACTGCGATCAACCGCTTCCGTGATGAGTTCCTTACAATACTCTGCTTTAATTTTAGACCATTCTTTTTGGCAAACTGCTCCAGGTCCCTGATATTTGAAGGGTGCCATCTCCAAACTGCCATTTTTAGATCTCTCCACAGGTGTTCTATGGGATTAAGGTCTGGACTCATTGCTGGCCACCTTAGAAGTCTCCAGTGCTTTCTCTCAAACCATTTTCTAGTGCTTTTTGAAGTGTGTTTTGGGTCATTGTCCTGCTGGAAGACCCATGACCTCTGAGGGACACCCAGCTTTCTCACACTGGGCCCTACATTATGCTGCAAAATTTGTTAGTAGTCTTTAGACTTCATAATGCCATGCACACGGTCAAGCAGTCCAGTGCCAGTGGCAGCAAAGCAACCCCAAAACATCAGGGAACCTCCGCCATGTTTGACTGTAGGGACCGTGTTCTTTTTTTTTAATGCCTCTTTTTTTCTCCTGTAAACTCTATGTTGATGCCTTTGCCCTAAAAGCTCTACTTTTGTCTCATCTGACCAGAGAACATTCTTCCAAAACGTTGTAGGCTTTCTCAGGTAACTTTTGGCAAATCCAGCCTGGCTTTTTTATGTCTCGGGGTAAGAAGTAGGGTCTTCCTGGGTACCCTACCATACAGTCCCTTTTCATTCAGACGCAGACGGATAGTACGGGTTGACACTGTTGCACCCTCGGACTGCAGGGCAGCTTGAACTTGTTTGGATGTTAGTCGAGCTTCTTTATCCACCATCCGCACAATCTTACGTTGAAATCTCTCGTCAATTTTTCTTTTCCGTCCACATCTAGGGAGGTTAGCCACAGTGCCATGGGCTTTAAACTTCTTGATGACACTGCGCACGGTAGACACAGGAACATTCAGGTCTTCGGAGATGGACTGGTAGGCTTGAGATTGCTCATGCTTCCTCACAATTTGGTTTCTCAAGTCCTCAGACAGTTCTTTGGTCTTCTTTCTTTTCTCCATGCTCAATGTGGTACACACAAGGACACAGGACAGAGGTTGAGTCAACTTTAATCCATTTCAACTGGCTGCAAGTGTGACTTAGTTATTGCCAACACCTGTTAGGTGCCACAGGTAAGTTACAGGTGCTGTTAATTACGCAAATTAGAGAAGCATCACATGATTTTTCTAACAGTGCCAATACTTTTGTCCACCCCTTTTTTATGTTTGGTGTGGAATTATATCCAATTTGGCTTTAGGACAATTCTTTTTGTGTTTTTTCAATGAAGAAAAATTAAATGAAGATAATAATACCAAAGAATTTGTGATTGCAATCATTTTCAGGAAGAAACTGAGTATTATCTGACAGAATTGCAGGGGTGTCAATACTTTTGACCACAACTGTAGTTAGCCTGGTAGTGTCAAAGTTAATTGTTAATGGCCAGCCCAGGTTGGGAGGAGTTACATAGACACATAGAGAGTTAGTTCCAATTTGTTAGGAGATGATATTTATCTTCTGAAGGAGTAAGAATTATAAGTGGACAGAAGGCCACAAGTGTAGAGTGTGTTAGTGACAGAAGTACCTTTAAGGCCTATAAGGGTCAGAACAAGTTCTACAGTACTAACTTCTGGAGGGTTAGACAAGTGCAATCCTCTACCAGCAAAGAGCATGGGGTATGGATAAGGTGATTACAGGAAATAAATTTGAAGATCGGAGCCAGGAAGTTTAGGAAGTACTCTGTCAGCCTTGAATTGCAACTTTACTGTCGATATACTGTCTGTAACTGAATCTAACAATGTACCTCTGCTTAATGAGGAAGAAATGTATAAAATGAATTTTGCATGCTATCGTTTCTTGAAACTCTTCTTCAGCAATTCCAGTAAAGATGTTTTAAACTTTTTAAAATAGATCCTGGTCTCATTTGTCGTGTATTTTTAAGGTCACGGAAAAATCATAACAATTGTGGCCTGAAGAGGGTTAGGTAGCTAATCCCAAAATACCATGCACACACTCAGAGGTAACATAACAGTGTGTTTAAGGACTATGAAGCAAATCTTAAACTTTTACAACACTAATGACCAAATTAAGGACTCATTAAATGATGAAGAGAACCATGGTATAAAATAAGATGTGGGTCAGACAATCCAGGTCCCTATTAAAGACTAAGCATCTATTGATCCATTAACATTCTTCAGATCATTTTATAGATCCAATTCTATAGTGACTAAAAAGAGCCCATATTAAGATGAGGGTATAGAATAAAAAAAAACTAATTTACTAAGCAGCCTTTAAAGTGAACCTGACAGACGATAAATGGTACTAGATGTACAGGCAGGATGTAGTAGATAATGGCTGTATGAGCTCAGCTAGGTATATTTGACTCTGAATTGCTGCAATTTCAGACAAAGATTACTGAGACACATGGAAGACTAGTTGTACAGACTGGTCTATGGTGGCTTCTTAATAATGCGCCCTGGACAGGTCTCTCCTTATGTGTCTGTATAGACAAAGGCCTGTCACTTCATAGCATCAGGTGGGGAGAATTGTTTCAGAGTCAAGCATACCTGTCTTAAACTATGCAGCCAATATCTGATACATGCTATCTGTAGATCAGGCAATATATATCTGCTCTTAGGTTAACATAAAAAAAATGCTGCAATAAAAGCCAGCATAAAGATTATTCTTTTCTTGTAGATTAGATTTCAGAAACGTGGACTTGAAGGGAGTTAGAAAGAGGATATGAGGAATCCAATTACTGGATGTCCCTAAATACAGAAATGTCAGGAAGCATGGAAAATTTTGAAAAATGAGATTCTCAAAGAACAATTGTTAATAATCCCTAAAGAAAGGAAAAAATAGGAAACATTTAAGGAAACCAGAATGGATGAACACAAATCCTTAACACAGGCGTAAAAGGAAGAAAGAAATGTTTATCAAATGAAAAGAGGGAGGCATATCTAAAGAAGATTATAATGTAGTCTGCAGAACCTGCAGGGCACGTATAGGATTAGCTAAAATTTATAATGAATTTAGGATTGCAAGAGACATCAAAAGCAATAAAAATGGATTTGGGGGCATGTGAAAAGTAAAAGAAAAGTCAAAGATGCTACAGAAATTTTTACAGGATGAAAATGGTAAAGTGGTAAAAAGTGGTAAAAAAATGATCTTGAAAATGCCGAAATTTTACATTTTTATTTTGCATGTTTTCTTTTTCAGAAAGTAAATGTACCATTAACTGATCTTCACTGTACTATTAAAATGAAAGAAGAATCCAAGCTATCTATAAACAGGGAAATAGTGAAGGAATACTTTGCTAACATAAATGAATTCAAGTCTCCATGTCCAGATGAATTACACTCCAGGGTACTGAGGGAGATAGTAGAGGACATTTTTTATCCCCTCTCCATAATTTTTGAAAATTATTGCAGAACAGGAGAAGTCCCAGAGGAGGAGTCCCAGAGGACTGGAGAAGAGCAAATGTTGTCCCTATGTTCAATAAGGGGAAGAAAGTGGACCCAGATAAACATAGGCCTGTGAGCCTGACTTCTATACTAGGAAAGATCTTTGAACAAATTATTAAACAACATGCATGCAAGTACTTGGGTGACAATGAAGTGATTAAACCGAGCCATCATGCATTTGTAACTAATAAGTCATGTCAGACTAACTTAATTTCTTTCTATGACACAATCACTGACTGGGTGGCTCAGGGAATCAAAGTAGATATAGTATGTCTTGACCAGCAAAGCATTTGACAAATTTCTCATAAATCCTTATTGAAACAAATTACCAAGTATGGAATAGACAAGGCAACTGTTAGATGGATTCATTATTGGCTTAGTGATCGGGCCCAAAAAGAGGTCAAAAATGACTGCACAACCAGTTGGAAGAATGTCTTAAGTAGGGTACCTCAAAGTTCTGTCCTGGGCCCTGTGTTGTTCAACATCTTTATCAATGATTTAGATGAAGAAATTGAGGAAAAACTGATTAAATTTGCTGATGACACAAAGCTAGGACTAATATCTAATTATAGAGAAGGGAGACAGCAGATTCAAAAACATCTAAACAAACAGGAACAGCGGGTAGCCAATTACAGAATGTTTTTTTTACCAGGAAAAAAATGCAGAGTTCTACATCTGGGCAAGAAAAATGAAAAAAGCATATTCAGAATGGGAGGAATAGGGCTAAGCAACAGCATATGTGAAAAAGACGGGTGTAATGATAGAGCACAGACGGAACATGAGTCAACAGTTTGATGCAGCAGCGAAAAAGGCAAACACAATTCTAGGATGTATTAACAGAAGCATACAGTCTAGATCACATTAAATAATTATCTCCCTCTAGTCCTCTTTGGTCAGAACTCATATGAAATACTGTGTCCAGTACTGGGCACCAGATTTTAAAAAAGACATCAACAAACTGGAGCAAATTCCGTGAAAAACAACCAGAGTGGTGAAAAGTCTGCAATGTCCTATGAGGAACAGTTAACCCCTTCATGACCTTGCCATTTTTTGCAATTCTGACCAGTGTCCCTTTATGAGGTTATAACTCGGGAACGCTTCAACGGATCCTAGCGATTCTGAGATTGTTTTTTCGTGACATATTGGGCTTCATGTTAGTATTAAATTTAGGTCGATCATTTTTGCGTTTATTTGTGAAAAAATCAAAAATATGGCAAAAATTTTGAAAATGTTGCAATTTTCAAATTTTGAATTTTTCTTCTGGTAAACCAGAGAGTTATGTGACACAAAATAGTTCTGAAATAATATTTCCCACATGTCTACTTTACATCAGCACAATTTTGGAAAAAAAAAAAAATTTTGTTAGGAAGTTATAAGGGTTCAAAGTTCATGAGCAATTTTTCATTTTTCCACCAAAATTTACAAAACCATTTTGTTTAGTGACCACATCCCATTTGAAGTCCCTTTGAGGGGTTTACATGACAGAAAACACCCAAAAGTGACACCATTCCAAAAACTGCACCCTCAAGCTACTCAAAACTACATTCAAGAAGATTATTAACCCTTCAGGTGCTTCACAGGAACTAAGCAAATTGGAAACAAAAAAATGGATATTTTAATTTTTCTAACAAAAATGTTCTTGTATCCTCAATTTTTTCATTTTCACATGGGCATCAAGATAAAATGGATCCTAAAATTTGTTGGGCAATTTTCTCTGAGTATATCGATACCACATATGTGATCATAAACCACCGTTTGGGCGCACGGCAGGGCTCTGAAGGGAAAGAGAGCAATTTGACTTTTGGAGCTAATTTTCCATTCAAAAAGTGAAATGGCGCTCCTTCACTTCTGAGCCCTGCCGCGCGTCAAAACAGTGGTTTATGACGACATATGAGGTATCGGTGTACTCAGGAGAAATTGCCCAACAAATTTTAAGATGAATTTTATCCTGTTACCAATGTGAAAATGAAAGAATTGAGGCTAAAAGAACATTTTTGTGAAAAAAAAGTACTTTTTCCATATTCACAGATCAATTTGTAAAGCATGTGGGGGTTCAATATGCTCACCACCCATCTAGATAAGTTCCCTGGGGGGTCTAGTTTCCAAAATGGGGTCACTTGTGGGGGAGCTCCAAAGTTTAGGCACACAGGGGCTCACCAAACGCGACATGGTGTCCGCTAACAATTTGAATGGAAAATCAGCTCAAATTGTTAGCGGACACCATGTCGCATTTGGAGAGCTCCTGTGTGCCTAAACATTGGGGCTCCCCCACAAGTGACCCCATTTTGGAAACTAGACCCCCCAGGGAACATATCTAGATGCATAGTGAGCCCTTTGAACCCCCAGGTGCTTCACAAATTGATCCGTACAAATTAAAAAAGAAAATTTGTGTGGAAAAAAAAAGTATTTTTACCTTATTACGGATCAGTTTGCGAAGCACCTGGGGATTCAAAGTGCTCACTATGCATCTAGATAGGTTCCTTGGGGGGTCTAGTTTCCAAAATGGGGTCACTTGTGGGGGAGCTCCAAAGTTTAGGCACACAGGGGCTCACCAAACGCGACATAGTGTCCACTAACAATTTGAATGGAAAATCAGCTCAAATTGTTAGCAGACACCATGTCGCATTTGGAGAGCTCCTGTGTGCCTAAACATTGGGGCTCCCCCACAAGTGACCCCATTTTGGAAACTAGACCCCCCAGGGAACATATCTAGATGCACAGTGAGCACTTTGAACCCCCATGTGCTTCACAAATTGAGACGTATAAATGAATAAAGAAACTTTTTGTGAAAAAACATACTAGTCTAGTAGTTACAATTCGCAGCATAGGGGACCCAATACATTTGGGTCTCTCCATGCTGAGGATTCCAGCCCCCTAGCTGCCAAGTTGTACCTGGCTGGCAACCAAAAATACGGCAAAGCTCCATGTCATTTTATTTGTAGAATTTAAAAAAAAAAAATGACATGGGGCTCTGCCATATTTTTGGTCCAGCCAGGTACAACTTGGCAGCTACGGACTGCCACCAGCCCCCAGCTGCCTCATTGTACCTGGCTGGAACCAAAAATACAGCGAAGCCTATTTTTTTTTTATTTCTAGAATTATTTCTAGAAAAAAAATGACATAGGGCTCCGCCATATTTTTGGTCCAGCCAGGTACAACTTGGCAGCTACGGACTGGCACCAGCCCCCAGCTGCCTCGTCATACCTGGCTGGAACCAAAAATACAGCGAAGCCCTTTTTTTTTTTTTAATTTCTAGAACTAATTCTAGAAAAAAAATTACGTGGGGCTCCGCCATATTTTTGGTCCAGCCAGGTACAACTAGGCAGCTGGGGGATGGAATCCTCAGCATAGAGAGGCCCAAGCGTTCTGGGCCCCCCCGGTGCGAATTGCAGACCGCAGCCACCCCAGAAAATGGCGCATTCATTGAAGCACCATTTTCTGGCGCTGTACCCACGCTCTTCCAGTTACCCTGGTGCCATTGGCTAACTGGGTAATAAAGGGGTTAATGCCAGCTTTTTATTGGCAGCTGGCACTAAGCCCGAGATTCATAATATAGGGCCAATGTTAGACCCGCCATTAGGAATCTCTAGTACGGTAAATAGTCAATAAATACACACAGAGAAAAATCTTTTTATTTGAAAAAAAAACACAGACACAATTCGGACTCCATCTTTATTATAAAAAGATCCGACGTAGTCCACAACGAAGGTCCCACGACGCCCGATCGCTCCGACGTAGTCCATAATGAAGGTCCCACGACGTTCGATTGTCTCCGACGTAGTCCACAACGAAGGTCCCACGCCGCTCGATCGCCTTTGCTTTCAGATCGCTACTCTGGAGCCCAATCCGCCAGCATGGTGATCGAGCTGGAGAAAGTGATATGACACCCCGGGCGCAGTGACCCACTATGTGCATCACTGCGCCTGGGCTGTCAGATTGCTTTCTGCAGCTCGATCCCCAGGATCCAGCTGCAGAAAGTGATCTGACAGCTCCAGCTCAGTGATCACATAATGGTCACTGTGGATCACTGTGCTGGAGCTGTCAGATCATTTCCTGCAGCTAGATCCTCAGGATCCAGCTGTAGAAAGTGATCAGACAGATCCAGCACAGTGATCCACAGTGATCACATAATGGTCACTGTGGATCACTGTGCTGGAGCTGTCAGATCACTTCTTGCAGCTAGATCCTCAGGATCCAGCTGTAGAAAGTGATCTGACAGATCCAGCACAGTGATCCACAGTGATCACATAATGGTCACTGTGGATCACTGTGCTGGAGCTGTCAGATCACTTCCTGCAGCTAGATCCTCAGGATCTAGCTGTAGAAAGTGATCTGGCAGCTCCAGCACAGAGCTGTCAGATCCGGAGGCGGTGAAGAGGAGGAGGAGGAGCGGGACGCAGTGGAGACAGAGCGGCCGCCGGAGGGGTGAGTGGGAGAGGCGATCGCCGCTCCGGTGATCGGGGGGGCAGGAAGGGGGAAGAGGGGGGGTGACAGGAGAAGTAGGGGGGCACTTAGGAGGAAGTGGGGGCAGGCAGGAGGAAGCGGGAGCAGGCAGGAGGAGGCGGGTGGCAGGAAGAGGAAGCGGGCGGCAGGGACAGGAAGCAGGCAGCAGGAAAAGGAAGCGGGGCGGGTAAGAAAGATGAAGAGAGGGCAGGAAAGAGAGGTGGGGGGCAGGGGGACAGTTAGAGGATGACAGGGGAGAAGATTGGAGGGTAGGGATAGCAGCGGCAGACAGGGAAGCATTACAGGCGCGGTGATTTTCACTTTCACTTTTGAGTGCCAATCACCACGCCTGTAGCCGGGGGGGTGGGGGTGGGGGCAAATCGACCCCCCCTGGGGTGTTGTACAACTCCCCATGTACCTGCAGGCCGAGTGACAGGTCAGTGACACCCTCACTCGACCTGCAGGAGCCCGATCATTCCATGGCCCAGGGGGTGGGCCAAGGGTCTGGAAGGGGTTAAAGGATTTTAGAATGTTTAACTTGCCAAAACAAGACTGAGAGGAGACTTAATAGCTGTCTGCAACTATCTCAAGGGCTATCACACTGTAGAGGGATCAGCTTTATTCTCATTTGTATTAAGTAAGTTTAGAAGCAATGGAATGAAACTGAATGGGAGGAGACAGATTAGATATTAGAAAAAACATTTTGACAAAGTGATAAACGAGTAGCACAGGCTGCCACTTGAGGTTGTAAGTTTCCCTTCAATGGAAGTCTTCAGATATAAGCTAGATAGCCATTTGTCTGGAATAATTTAGTAAATCCTGTTTTGAGCAGGAAGTTGAACCAGATGACCCAAGAAATTCCTTCAAACTCTAACATTCTATAATTCTATGATTCTAAGATTATTGCTCTCAAAGTCTATGGCCTGTATGCACGCTCATTATGCAAGACTCCACAGATGAAGAAAAAGCATGTTCAAATGCATTTAATATTTTCTCAACAAAATTTAGACAAGCCAGTCAAATACTGAGAGAATAAAGTCAGGTCACATGAAACCAATATTGTACCCTTTGGCAACCATATTACACACCATGTTTGGAGGCCAAAAGCCATGGATTATCACCTTAAAAACACCATACAAATAGGGAAGATTTTAAGTAGGAACGTCATAGTGTGGGGCTGTTTTTCAGTTTACTGCACTTGCAAACTTCATTTAATTGAAGGATGAATTGACAAATGTACCGAGACTTTTTTGAAAAAAAGTCTGCTGCCACCCACCAGGATGTTGAAGATGAAACAAGGGTAGACATTTCAGTAAGACAATGATCACAAACACACAGCTAAGGGAATTCTCAACTGCTTTTAGAGAAGTAAAATAAGAAATAAATAAGAACATAAAGCCGTTAGAATGACCTAGCCAATCACCTGACCTGAACCCAATAGTAAGTTTATGGAAGGAACTAAAGCTTAGAGTTATAAGAAGCCCTCCCATTTTTCAGGATTTGAAGAGTATTTGTGTAGAAAATTGGTCCAAAATCACACCTGAGCAATGCATGTGACTACCTTCTATATACAGTAGGTATCTTAAAGTTTGAGGTAATGAAGTGTTTATGTGGAAGAATAAGCCAAAATCACTCCTGAGCAATGCATGTGACTACCTTCTATATACAGTAGGTATCTTAAAGTTTGAGGTAATGAAGTGTTTATGTGGAAGAATAAGCCAAAATCACTCCTGAGCAATGCATGTGACTACCTTCTGAATACAGTAGGTATCTTAAAGTTTGAGGTAATGAAGTGTTTATGTGGAAGAATAAGCCAAAATCACTCCTGAGCAATGCATGTGACTACCTTCTATATACAGTAGGTATCTTAAAGTTTGAGGTAATGAAGTGTTTATGTGGAAGAATAAGCCAAAATCACTCCTGAGCAATGCATGCAACTAGTTTCTCCAAGCAGGAGGCATTTTGAAGATGCCATCACAAACAAGGGCTATTGTACAAAATTATTAATACATCTGAGTAAGTATGTTCAATACTTTTTCCTGTGTCATATCTTATTATTACACATTGCTTAATTTATGGATATCTATGGTTTCATTTCTTTGCTTGTGTGGATTAGATGGGTTGTTACTGGCATCTGGTGAGATATTCATGACAACAGCACCTTTAAAAATATATATATATATTTTTTTTTAAATTGTCGTGTTCAATCCTATTTCATCCACTGTACTTGGTTTCTGATTATAACTCCTCTGGATTTATTTTAAGTGTATGTATTTAGTAATATTTTTGAATTTTGACTAGTCATTTGGGCACTATTACACCAGCCTAGACTGCCCTTTTTCTGTGGTTATCACACCCCTGTTGGCCGGATAACCTAATTTCCAAGTGCTGTCATCATCACAATCTCACTCCCGACCGCAGCTCTTTCCGGCCTTAAGCAGTGGGTCTTAGTATTCGGTGTACTTGTCCTGGCTTCAGCAGGTGTAGTGCGTGTGATCTGGAGCAAGGAAGCATCCCCCCGGTTAACACACACACAGAGAAGGGCTAGACATGAACACTGTGGCTCACATACATTGGGGAGCCAAAGACACTATGGAAAGGCTGTATAACTATTAAAGATTGTTATTACAGTCTCCATTGTCCCGCCACCAATTCTATAACCCCACCAACGATCAAAGGGGGCATACAAATAACACTATGTACAATAAAAATAGATACAGGAATTATATCTCTGTGTGTGTTAGCCAATCACAGATGCTGTCACAGAGAGTGTGTTTGGCTGTTGGAGCCTGTACAGTGAATTAAAATGGAGCTAATGTGTGGGACACTGTAGTAGTGTGCCTACACTCAGTAAGTATGATGCTCCTGTTTAATCATCATTTTGCTTATTTTTACAGCCCTCCCAGTCGAACCTGAACAGCAAAACAGACTTTCCATGGAAGTCTGTGTTTGGGGTCTATGCCTGAACACTAGGTGTTTGGTACATACCCCGAACTTTACTGTTTGGGTTCGCTCATCACTACTGGTGACCTTCTGTACATTTCTGTGCTGCATTGGTTTTGTTAGAAATATGGTAACAACAGAATGTGCAGCCACTCGGTATAGTAACTCTTTAGATATCAGTGAACACCTACACTGATAATGAGCCCGATTTTTGTAAAGTCTATATTTCTATGAGTAATGTGTTACCACATCGTGTGCACATGGACCTAGAAAATGAGATAACACGGTCATTTGTCCAAAACCCATGGCTTGCTAGGAAAACATTATACATAAAGTGACACTGGAGACATTTCATGAATCTGGTCTTGCAACTTGAAAACTGTCTTAAATGGCTTGATTCCAGTAAAAGCAACATAAAAGAAATCCAAAATCACAGAGTAGTGACATTTTATTTTCTTCATAATTTAAACAGATGATAAATCATAAATTTGGCATGTACTTAGAAATAAGTATTTTCTTCACAACTAACTTTGCTGACATGGCTGTGGGTGAAAAAATTCACATTTCCACTTGGTGGAACAGGTAATGGCGGTGGTATTAATTTCTTGTTCAATTTAGTTTGACTGTTAAACAAGGGTTTGTCAAGCCATCATTATTAGGGTGGATATTCATAATAACTAATCTTCAATCTTGGTTCAGTTTCCATACCCTCTTGTTTGCTCCATCTCATACAAAATACTAACTCTGGAAACGCAATACATTTCCAAGATCCCTCACACATATAGAGAGGAAACTGTATTTTCAAATTAATTTAGATTTCATTACAAATCTATTAAGCTTATAAAAGCCCAATAATGCTTTATTAGGCAGATTTATTAAACCGGGCTGAGAAGGCTTCTGATTAATTTGATTGACTCTTCAGCTTTGATGTAAATACTTAAGTCCCCCAAAAAAGTTGAGAAAAGTTTTCTAGGAGTGATACCTTTATTGGCTAACCAAAAAAATTATATTTGTAAGCTTTCAAGGTTCACATGGCCCCTTCATCAGACAATATTACAAATGAATTACTGAGATATTTAAATACATAATACAGCAGCACATGAGGTGATGCTAAGTAAGGATGGGTCAAGGAAATTGAATATTGTCTGATGAAGGGGCCATGTGAGACTTGAAAGCTTACAAATATTATTTTTCTGGTTAGCCAATAAAGGTATCACTCCTAGAATACTTTTCTCAACTTTTTGGGGGGACTTAAGTATTTACATCGATTTCTCTGGCTGACAGTACCACAATATTATTTTGTATTGTGCTTTGCTCTTCAGCTTTCACACTTGTGTCATGATACTAATATGCTAGCTGGGATCTTCACTCTATAAACACTACCTATATTTCAGTTACTGGGATTGTCCAGGTTTGAGAACAAAGTTTATAGTCACATTAAATGATTGCAGACTTCTGCATCATGACATCATTAAGTTCACAATCTGTCATGATTTCCTGATATTGCTGATGTAAGCAAGTGGTCACATGACTGCACGTATTTGATTTATACACTAGCGGTCACATACCAACTAGATACATTTGTTCTCTCTCAATTCACTTCATTTGAGGGAAGAAACATGAAACTAGTCATCATGTTACTTTATGTATGCAAATCACATACATGCAGTCAAATGACCGCTCACTCACACCAGGGAATCATAACAATGAGCGCACTGCACACAGTCACAGTTCAGAAGTCCGCTGTCAGAGAGTAACTTCCAACTTTGCTCTCAAATCTTGACAACTCCTTAAGTTAAATGACATATGCACTATTTTGTTTTGTATTATAAATGGGTCAAAACAGGTATATTTTAAGCAAAAAAAGTTATTACCTGATCTCCAAATGTCGGTCAAGCATTTTTCTGTTGGTTATATTTTTTTATGTCACTTATGCCAATTCTTTCAAATATTTTTACATTTTCTGTAAGATTTCACAGGCAGCATGAGCCAATCATAACTTGTGAAGCAATTAGATCCTTTCATCAAGGTGTGAATGTGAAAATAGAGGGTCCTGACAAAGAAAGGTTTATATGTACTTTTTCCTCTTCAATACAAAAACAAACCCAAGAAAGAGCACAAGGTCATTTTAACTGTTTATGTTGTTTTATTCTCATCATTGTGCGACATGAAAACTATGGCTCCAGAGTAGGGTTTGGGACCTACCATCACACGGTAAGTTACAAAGAAAGAATGAGAATTAAATACTGAGTAGAACCTGAACTGATGAGCCTGAGGCAGTAGTGATTGACAAAAGAGATTTTGCTTTGATGTCTCTTGTGCCAAGCAGTAGGTATGTTTTGCCCAGCAAAGCTGCAGTATATAATTTAGTGTTCCAGAAGATGGATGGCAGTGTATCTTGGACTCTCGCTGGGTACTTCTACCAAACTGTAGTCACAAATGACAACCTACTCGGCAAAATTACATGTAATTTATATTGATACACTTGTTTATTTACCTGGAAAACTTGCTGTGACTTCAAAAAGAGACAATTTATCATACTAAAATATGGGCTTTTCATACTTTGATGCCTGAGAAACTGAGGTTTTGAAAATGTCCACCGTTCCCATCCAAGTATGTCTACATACATTGTTGAATGTATTTCGTCAGATGTCTAGGGTCAATCCCTGAATTACTAGCTAAAACTAGAACAATAAGCCAGAAATCATATCCTTAGGGATAGTTAACAATAAAATCCACTTATTACAAAATCTTTAAAAACATTGTATGACACCAACAGAGAGATAATTCAGGGATCGCAGTCCCAATGACTAAGAACAATGTTTGAAACGCGTAATTGCCTATACTGGCACTGCGATCCCTAAATAATGCCCCTTTTAGCATCACACAATGTTTGTAAAGGTTTTATAATAAATGGATTTTATTTTTAACATTTCCTAAGGATGTGATTGCTGGTTTATCCTTCTATTTTTTACCTGGATTTGGACTCACGAATTGTTTGTCCTTGCCTCATCCTGGAAAACTGCTCCGAGAATCGATTAATGGTGAGCTGGATTTTTTCTACTTTTTTCCAGAATTTCTTGCTATTTATTCTTTTAGAGAACCTGTAATGCTTGTGGCTTGCTATTGTTATCAAGTATCAACCTTTCAAATGTCCCAAAAAGGAAAAATCTGGAGGTGTTAAATTAGGCGATCTTGGTAGCCACAGTCCCTTGAAGATTACTCTGCCACCAAAGAATTCAATCCCTGTGATGCTGACAACCGACGTCTGACCATCTGGTCGAAAGCATCCCATTCTTTGTTCCTCATTGTTCTGCAAAGATGTTTCTCATTCCTGTCACTGAAGTTCATTGCACTCTCACAATTTATGAACCATAGTCTGTACAGGCCAAATTTCCGTATGGTCAACATTTCCTTTTAGAAGTTACAGCAATTTTCAGCGTAAAGTAGTAAGTGAATCACCCTGTACATAGATACAGATTTACATAGAATTTAGGCTGCTTTCACATCAGCAATTTTGCCCGTTCACAGCAGATCTGGCAGCTTTGCTGCATCTGCCACGTAACTGCTCACTTGGGGCAAGCCCCATTCATCCCCTATGGGACTTGCAGTCAGGTGAGGCAGTTGCGGTTTTGCCAGATTAGGCACTTGCGGCAAGTCATAAAACAGCTGCTAGCAGCATTTTTTTTTTCTTCCCCGTAAGTCCCGAATTTGCCAGATCCGGCAAAACCACAACTGCCTCACCTGACTGCAAGTCCCATAGGGGATGAATGGGGCTTGCCCCAAGTGAGCATTTACGCGGCAGATGCAGCAAAGCTGCCGGATATGCTGTGAACAGGGAAAATTGCTGATGTGAAAAGTACCTTACATAGACATAAATCAGGACCTGAGTTGCAAACTGTCCAGAAATTCCTGGATCGACCAATAAAAAAATACTTTTTTGGCCTTTCTGTAAAAAAAATTAAGGTGTCTGCTACTTTTTAAAGTTGTATAAACTTATACAGATTATTTTGACTGTCAACAGTTTACAGTGAATGCAGCTAATGTCTTCCTATCAGAAATGTGGTCTGCAGACATGTATTGCTTATTATAACAATTTATTATGGTGTTCATAACAATATTATCTGATTTTTTGATAAGCTGTCCAGAAAAAGTAAAAAAAATCAAGTTGGCATCTCTGGTCTGGACACTTATGTCAATGTAGATGACCTAATCTTCATAAAAAGGCAAAGCTGACTGTGTAACTACATCCAAATTTTGGGTTGTATTGGCCAGATATGACAGTGAGGTATCAATATAAGGTGCAGTAGTGTTTTCTCAAACTCATACGCCCATATTTTGTATATGACAGAAGCTGTGTGATAACAGATGTCATCATGTGTGTATGGTTATCTTCCAGGCCGCTGCAGAGTCATTCATTCATCTTGATTTGGTATCTGCACAAATGGGGTCAAGATGAACATGGATTCAATTGCTTTGCCCTTGTCAGGTTTGTGTTCATTTTATGATTTATGACCAATCTGTTATCTGCAATCTACATTTTGGTATTCAAATGTTCTACAAATGTGAAGGAGCTATGAAGCAATTCCTTCTGTACATGAAGAACAAAGCACTAAAAGTATCTAAAGTGAGATCACCCTGTGGAAACCAAACTATCATCTAGGCATGCATTGTTTTTTAGTTGTCCTTTATCATAACAGCTGACAATAGAGATACAATTTTTTGTTGAAAACCAAACATATCGGATCAGATTGAAAATCATTCATTAGTTAAAAAATACAAAAACTAAATATGGCCTGATTTAAGCAGGATGTAACTATGAGATGAATGTCACACAAAAGAGCAGCAGTTGTTGCTCCAGAGCTTCAGGTCTAAAGTGAGCTGGGTCTGGAATTTACAATCATAACTACCCTTGTGTAGATAGATAGCTAGATAGATAGATAGATAGATAGATAGATAGATAGATAGATAGATAGATAGATAATAGATTGTGTCTGGCCCACAAGGGTTGGGGAACTCGGATCTCGAGCGTACTGGTAAGGGGATGTCACGGGTGGTCGGTGCCCGAGTCCGTGCCCTTGGGGAGACAGTAAAAAGGGGAATGAAAATAATAAAGTTTTCAGTCGGGACACCACCTGTAGGTCCGGTGATGGCACCAGCGCTGCTGGAACTCCGGAGTGATGGGCGGCAGCATGGTGTTGTGGCTCTCTACAGGTAGAGAGTAGTCCCTGGGGCTGTAAGGTAATATGGTGGAGTCGAGCAGCACAGTCATTATGGTGCAGGACTGTAATGGGGTATTGCAGTCTCTGTGGTAGGATGCAGGTAAATCACAATTCATCAATAAGTAACACAAACACGTTGCTCACTCTGCATGGGTACTTTACTCCGGTAATCTGCAGTTTTACAGAGTATGCAGTTGTTTCAGATAGGGTATTGGACCGGGTGGTGCTGGCAGCGAGTAATGTCCCTCTGAAGCTCCAGTAATGTTTCTTCTCTATACTTGCTCTGTCCTCCCTCGGCGCACTCCTTCTTCCTTGCGCTGCCCTGCACGAATCCCGCTTCTTGGACCAGGCCTGTCGGGTGAGATGGGAAACCTCTTTCTCTGTAGAGGAGCCCAACCCAGTTTGGTGCTTCTGGTGGGGTCTGTGCATAGGTCGGGCTGTTAGATTGTGCTCCTATGAAGACATCGACCATGCCGGTAATTTGTGGTTCAGAGATGGACCTCTGATCTACGTCGGAGCCGATACCCCGCTTCAGACTGGGCCAGGACATTTGGTCACCTTCTGTCTGCCGCTCTCTGTCAGGTGCAGGCTTTCCTACCATCACCAAGGTATTGGATATAATAAAAAAACGGACAGCAGCACTTCCTTAAGAGTGGTAAAATGTGGATTTTACTCCTGGACTGCGACGTTCCGGCTAGGCAACAGCCTTTATCAAGCCCCATCCATTGTTCTTATAGCCCTCACCCTGGATCAGCCCCATCCATTGTTCTTATAGCCCAAACCCTGGATTTGTCTCCATCCATTGCTCTTACAGTGCCCACACTTGATATGCCCCCATCCACCTTTCTTACAACCCTACCCAACATCCCTACAGTCCCTATCCCTATTCTCTATTGTACACTTGCTTTGACAACTGATGTGTATTTAGTCCTGCCAATAAATCTTCTTTGAATTTGAATATAATAGATAGATAGATAGATAGATAGATAGATAGATAGATAGATAGATATATAGGAAGATGATTAATAGATAGATATTGAAATGGAAAAATAATAGACAGACTGAGAGGTAGGTCGACAGACAGATAGATAAATACAGATGTTGATTTATATCAAGTAATACTTGCTCTCCAACTACTTGAACCCGATCTCTGGCACTGCTGCTAGTAAATTTAGGACCTTGTGTGATGGCCACCACAATAAAAAGGGATAAATAATAACAAATATTGAATTTACTGCGCTGAATGCCTGACTTCCATATAAATATTACAGGTTATAAACCATCCCAAAAAGAGGTTAAATATAACCATCTATCACATGTATATGTCAATGAAAATCATTACCTGAAAATGCTATATATACAGTGTTGATGGCTCTAGGTGATGATTGCTCTTGAAACTTCAGGGCACAAATACAGGAGGAGGAGGATCAAACTGTTATGGAAGATTAACATTTTTTTTATATAAATGCCTGCTTACAGCTTTGTCCTCTTATTTGAGACCATAGAAACATAGACCAATGAAAGAAAGTGAAACCAAGGAAAGGTAAAAATTGATGCTTTTTGGTGCTTGCTTAGATAGATAGATAGATAGATAGATATAGAAATAGATAGATAGATAGATAGATAGATAGATAGATAGAAATAGATAGATAGATAGATAGATAGATAGATATAGATAGATGGATAGATAGATAGATAGATAGATAGATAGATAGATAGATAGATAGATAGATATAGATACATAGATAGATAGAAATAGATAGATAGATATAGATACATAGATAGATAGATAGATAGATAGATAGATATAGATAGATAGATAGATAGATAGATAGATAGATAAAATTTACAGTGCAAATATAGCAATGGAAGAAAAAAAAAATCTTTATGAACTTGTCATTTTACTAACAGCCACAAGAGGGAGCATCTCATTTACCAATGATTCTGTATGAGTGTTAGTAAAGATACATACAAAGGAAAAAAGTGTATCATATGTGTTGATCATAATATTTGGACAGTTTTTATGTGGAATAAAAAGATATGTTATTATATTTAGTCATTTTTTTTTAGATTTTTCCTTTAACTGCTTTTTGTCCCTTCTCGCAAAGAAGTTTTTTTTTCCATTGAGATAGACATAGGCTTGTTTTGTTAAAGGACAAGATTTTGTTTTGAATGTCGGCATTTCATTTACATAAGTTCTAAATATCAGGAAATATTTCTTTGTAGGGCGAAAAAAATACAATTTCCCTATTGTTGCTTGCGTTTTCTTTTTCACCCTGCGGGGGACATTACCTGCTCCCTTTAGGGCGGTGTGATTACAGTGATCACACATTTCTATCAATCTCTCTGTGTATTTTCTCTGCTTTCACAATAGAGAAAGAGAAATGTTGTTTGGTTCCACCGTTCACTGGCCAGGTTGCCTCTGTGGACGGACTTTAGTTTGTCTTATATAATGATGGGTTACACACTATTATTTATCACTTTTTTGTACATTTTTGTAGAACTATAAAATGAACAAAAATCTTGAATTCTTCAAATGTCTTTTTAAAGATTTGACTTTTGGGGAATATTAAAAAATAAACCTTTATTTATGGATTGTGGACGGTGATGGGATTCAACTTTTAAAGTTTTATTTCTATTACATAATAATAATAATAAACTTTATTTGTATAGCGCCAACATATTCCGCAGCACTTTACAGTACAATGGTACGTATAAGAAAAAATATACATTACAGAATGGTAGGTAATACAGAACAGTAGTTACATACAATAAACATAGAATCGACGTAGGAAATACAATAAAAAGGCAAAAAATAAAGGTGACCCTGCTCGAAGGAGCTTACAATCTAAGATGGGATGGGAACACAAAGTACAGGGGCTTATAACAATGAATATCTTAAGTCTAAATTATTATTAGGGAGAAGGATAGGCCGCCCTGAAGAGATGTGTTTTTAGGGAGCGTCTGAAGCTATGCAAGTTGTGGATGGTCCTAATTTCTTGGGGTAGATTGGGGTAAATCAATAGTACACATAAAAATGAGCAATTTTGGTTACAAACATATTGTAATGGATATCTGCTTCTTTCTGCTCCTGCATTGATCTTTCACAATAAGTTTACAGGAAAATCTGTATTTCATAACGGCAGATATACCCATCACTGAGTTAGGAGATGACACTTGGAGATCATGAAGTTCTATTGATGAAGGGGGAGAAGCCAGAGGCAGACACAAGCATTTTTCTATACGTTGTCCCTAATAACAGGTACAGCACCAATTGCTATCGCCGATCTCAGTAAAGGGAAATAGATTACCCTTTGGGGAGGAGGGAGTCCAGGGGCAGACGCATGCCTTGCTGTTGTTAATGGATAGGTGATGCAAATAAAAGAAGCTTTGGCATTTTCATAGGATTGGGAGTGAAAATTACACTAGTCTACATATGTTCAAAGTTTGTTGTATTCAGTTATTAATAAACCATTTCTCAATGATTTTGATATCCTGATTTAGAATCTGACAATGAAAATATTCAGATGGCTCTTGTTTCTATGATATCAAACAGATTCCCTTTAACTGCTACATATAATTAATCCATGAAAGTTTCAGTAGTTTGAAACATTATTATTTCTGCAAATATAAAGATGCAGAATATTTTCTGGTGACAATTTTCTGACATTGATTTAAAAGAAACGTAGCAACAATTGAAATAACTGAAACATATCTGGGGAAAATATATGTTTGTACCATGTTAGCCAGTAGATAGACAAATATTAAAACAATTCAGATCTCTTCTTTACCAGCCTGAAGAAGAGACCTGAGTTGTCTCAAAAGCTTGCATCATTTACCATCTTTTCAGTTAACCATTAAAAGGTATCAACCAATGAGGACTCTCAGGTTTTAATATTTTTCTTAAACATATCTAAACCCTATTGGGAATGCTAAAAAGTTACATAAATTATTATTTAATGGCCTTTAGCTCTATCTCAAGATATGGCAGCTTGATGGATGAACGCTCTGCATGAAGATTGATCTTGTGCGAGCCTAGATAGGTCCACCAGGGCCTTCTCCACCATTTTCTTGTTAGCGTAAAGTCATTGTATTGCAGGACCTCTTCTTTGCCTTTATTGTTCTGTTCTTCAGACCATGATGTTCTTCTCCAGTGATTGCTTTCTTAATATAATGTCTCAAAAGTAGGCAACTCTTAGCTTTGAGTGACATGTCTGTCTTGATTTGTTCCAAAATTATTTGTTTATTCTTCTTACCATCCATGGTATTGATAACATCCTTCTCCCACACCACATTTCGAAGGTATGGATTATTCTTCTGTCTTGTTCCTTTATCGTCAGAAGACAATTAACACTATTGGAATATATCACATTTAGGTGCTTTGTTTTTTGATGGAAGCTTTATTACATTAACGATTTTATCTTTGAAGATGTTTGGTACGCTATCATTTCCAGCCTAAAGTCCCAGTCACACATAACGATATCGTTAGAGAGATCGTTGTAACTGTGACGTTACAACGATCTCTCCAGCGATATCGTTCTGTGTGACACTTTGCAGCGATCAGGCCCCTGCTGTGAGGTCGCTGATCGCTGCAAAGTGCTGTGGGTCATTTTTAGATCGTTGGTTTCCCGCTGGTCAGCACACATCGCTGCGTGTGACTGCAAGAAACCAGCGATCTGTGACCTCACAGGGCTGGTTACTATGGTAAACACCGGGTATCCAGGCAGCACGCGCTGTCTAGATATCCAGCGTTTACCATGGTTACCAGCGTCCTCCCTGCTTAGCGCTGCCTGTAAGCAGGGAGAACGCTGGTAACTATGATAAACAGCGGGTATCTAGGCAGCGCGCGCTGCCTGGATACCCCGCTCTTTATCATAGTTACCAGCATTCTCCATGCTTAGCGCTGCCAAGGCAGCGCTAAGCTGGTAGCGATGTCAGAGGTGGCTCCCATGGCCCTGATCGCTGGAGAGATCTGCCTGTTTGACAGCTCCCCAGCGATCAGGTAACGACGCTCCAGCGATCCTGGCAGGTCGTTATCGCTGTTGGGATCGTTGGAGCAATCGTTATGTGTGACAGCACCATTAGATTCATCCCTTATCACCAAGCCATTCTTGTAAAGGTGCTCTGTGCAGTCTTTCTAGCTTTCCTTGATCTCTTCTGGCTCACTTAGTTTATTCCCATAGGCCCATTTTAGTATTCCCACTCTTGGTTGTACCATTTGCCCTATCTCTTTGATCATTCGGTATGCCTTCCTGGTCTTGCCCTTCAGATGTTAATTTTCTATCTTTGTACATATCTTTTGGTAAAGAAGTTGTTTGTCTCTTCAAATGGCTCTTTTCAGTCTTTTACTGATATTGTCTGTGTCCTGTTTGGTACCTTTTGCTTTTGCAATTTGTCTTTCTATCACCATCTTTAGGGTCCCTTGAGTTAACCATGGCTGTGGAAGTCTTTTCTGTTTCTTGTTTATTGTATTTCTGACTTATTCAGTAATAATATTATTTATATGTGTCCGTAATTCCTCAGGCTTTCATTCAACCGTGTCCAGTGATATAAATCAGTTGTGCAGACTGTTCAAAAAAAGTCAGGTATGTTAGTCAAATTGCAGTTGGAAACTACCTGTTGTCTAGTCCATTTGTGTAACTTGACTCTAATCTTTGCTGTCAACAGTTCATCATCAGTTACAAGAATTGTACTACAAAAAAGAAAAATTCCTTGGTTCTCATTCAGTGACAACTCTTTTTATTTGCTTGTCTCTTGTACTCCTGCATCAGATCATCTCTTATAATTATCTAAAAGTAATCTGCAAGCATTGATTAATTCATTTTCCACTTGCCTTGCTATCTTTTCTCCATAGCCACAATATCTTGGTGAAATCTCTCACTGTCCTCATTGTTCACTGCTCCACAGCATATGTTTTCAGATTTTCCACCAACTCTTCATAGTTATTTGCAAGCCCTGGCCTGCTGAAGTCTCAATCACCATAATGTTTGCACTACTGTGAAGGCCAGCCACACACTGAGCTTCATAGGAGACCATGATTCATGCCATCTACCACAATACTGTGGTATTGCAGAATATAGAAAAAGTGATCAAATGATCACAGGTTCCATTCCCCCTAAGCAGACAAAGAATAAGTAATAAAGAAAAGGTTCTCTTTTTCAAATATAAACATATGAAATACCTTCCTTTCCCGCCATTAAAAATAATTCCAGTACATTCTAAATTAAAAGGAATGGTGTCATTGAAATCTACAACGTATCCTGCAAAAGATAAAAAAAAACAAAAAAAAAACTCACCAAATTTGGCCGCTTACAAATATCATTGCATTTAGCAGGATACTAACAGCTACCTCAGAGGCAACCCATATCTCTCAACACCGATGCTCCATCCCCTACAACCCTGACATGGGGGCGATTGTGGCATCTGCGACCAGCCATGCCACAAGGAGGAGACAGGTGGTATCACTGGACATGAGATCACCACAGGGCGGCAGCCACTCCAAAAGTGAAGCATAGTGTCAGAAAGCAGCCTATTAATGACGCCCAGCTGTTAGACAAGGCGTGCTGCTCTGCAACAAAATATGCATCACAAGTGACTGATGCCCCCTAGAGGACACAGCTGTAGACTGTAGATGGATAAAAAAAATGCAATATAACACTATAGATGACAGTGAGGTGTTAGTTTGATATTTTGGACCAAAATAGTGTAAGCTCGTAGCCCCAATCACGGGCCCTCACGCCTACGAGTACCTAGCCACATGTATAACACATATGATATTTGTAAGCGGCCAAATTTGGTGCTTTTTTTCTATATCTTTATGTACCAATTCGGTATGTGTTATACATGTGGCTAGGTACTCGTAGGTGTGAGGGCCCGTGACGGGGGCTACGAGCTTACACTATTTTGGTCCAAAATATCAAACTAACACCTCACTGTCATCTATAGTGTTATATTGCATTTTTTTTATCCAGCCCGAGATTCATAATGTCAGGCCAATGTTAGACCCGGCCATTAGGAATCTCTAGTAAATAGTCAAAAAATATACACCACAAAGAGAAAAATCTTTTTATTTGGAAAAAAAAACCAACAAAATTTGGACTCCATCTTTATTATAAAGATCCGACGTAGTACACAATAAAGGTCCCACGACGCTCAATCGCTTCCGACGTAGTCCACAACGAAGATCCCACGACGCTCGATCTCCTCTGCTACATCCACCGACCATAGTGGATCACTGCGCCCGGGCTGTTAGATCGCTGCTCTGCAGCCCGATCCCCCTGCATGGAGATCGAGCTGCAAAAAGTGATCTGACAGTGCTGGCGCAGTGATCCACATAGTGAATCACTGCGCCCGGGCTGTCAGATCGCTGCAGAGCAGCCCGATCCCCCTGCATGGAGATCAAACTGCAGAAAGCGATTTGACAACCCAGGCACAGTGATCCACTAAGTAATCTAGAATTGGGTGCATTATATGACGAGGCGACAAAACTTTTGTCTTGCCAAAATCTGACCATTCTGTGTTCATTAAATGATCAAAATTTCAGCATTGATGCCAATTTATTTTCTTAACCTAAACCACATTTGAGAGAGTTTCAGCTTTCAAAAGAGTAATTTATAAAACCAATGGATGAATTTAACGTCAGGTTATAAGCTTTTATTTGCAAAATATGGATAAGCGACATAACTTTTGTCAGGGACTGTATACAGGAGGTAATACAGGATTCACCTCTCACAATAGGCGATGTTACAGCTCACTTCCTCCCCATCCTTTACAATGACTGATAACACCTCTATATATAGTAGGAAAATCAGAATTCACCATTCACAATAGGCGATATCACAGCTTACCTCACCTCCTCCTATATAATGAATGATAACACCTCTACATACAGTTGATCACACAGGGTCCACCATTCACAATAGGTAATGTTACAAATGATTCTGCTTCCCTTCCTTTCAATATGACCTTTGCACATGCTCAGTAGATGCTTCATTACAAAAGATAGAGTCAAAGTCTGTTCATTGCTGCTAATGTCTTGAAGACATTAGACCCTAAAAGAAATGCTGTGTGAAAATTGCAAGATGTCAAATTTTGTAATATAGATCATGACATGAGAAATAGAAAAAAAAATTATCAAAAAGTGTGTAAAAATCACAGCATAAAAACGTAATGTAACCCAGGGGTCTCAAACAAGTGGCCTGCAGGTCACATGCTTCTCCTGAGACTGCCTTAAGTTACCGTTACACGGTACGAGATCGTAAACGATATCGCTAAAACGTCACAGGTTTGGAGACGTTGAAACGACATCGTTACTACATCATTGCGTGTGACACTGAGATATGGATACGATAAATCATTGGATCGCTGAATCCAGGTTTGAGAACATGTTCTCAAATCAGAGCATCAACGCTCAGCGAACCTGCTGTATCATTCTGTCTGACACCGCGATAACGATGTCGTTAACGCTTACCCCTATTCTCAGCAATGAAGAAGTTTCGTTCGCTGGGTTATGCGAAGGATACCTGCTCGCCGCATAGTTGGTGCGTCATGCACGATATCTAGCTGTGTGACATCTCACCAATGATCTGTAAACGATGGCCTAAAGACCGCCATGAGATCATTGGTGATCTCGTTTCAACATTGCAGCGTGTAATGGTACCTTTATGTGGTCTGCAAGAAAAATAAAACAAGGAGCGCACCATGAGAAGGACCTAAGATTAAGATTAAAGTTGCCACAAGTGTGGCTACTTACCAAACAGTTTGTGCAACCTTGCACAACCCCGGTTAAGGCAGTTAGCAGAGAGCCGGCATAGAGGGAACACTCCGGGACACCAAAGCACAGCGATCGTCCAAGCGGCGGTGACCGGACCCGACCATATGATCAGAATGAGCGTTTCCTATTGACGTCACAGCAGGTCCTTGACTCCGGATTTGGATTGGTGCCGTCAAGCAGCTCGAACTGCTCACCCGCACAGGGGGAACCGTATGTGAAACAAAAAAACAAATTGTGCAGTGTCTGTTGGATTGCTAAGTTACCAAAGGGGCAAAGATTAGAGTGTTTAAGTGCAAACCTTTATTAAAGGCTCAGTATATGCCACAACATGTTTCAGTAGCCAACTGCTATCTTTCTCAAGTGGTATCACCTGAGGAAGATAGCAGTTGGCTATTGAAACATGTTGTGGGGTATACTGAGCCTTTAATAAAGGTTTGAGCTTATAAACTCTAATATTAGCCCCTTGTGTTTCTTAGCGCTCTAACAAATACCACACAATTGTTTTCTTGTTTCACATTATGTGATCCACAGGCACAGCAGACCCCATGTCGAACGTGATCCAGTCCAGGCCGCCTACAAATGCACATTCATCTTGGCCGCGATTACCAAGGTGTCTGCTGTGGCCTGTGGGCTGCATATGCAGAAACGAGGACACCAAGGGGGGGCAGAAAAAGGTGAGAAGAATTGTGTGTGTGTGTATATATATATATATGTATGTATGGTGTGGGTGTGCATGCGTATTTGTGTGTGTGTGTGTACAAGAAGAAGGGGGTCGAGATGGGGCCATTACTAGAAAAGGGCACCAAGATGGGGCACTACTACAAGTAGGAGACCAGGATTGGCATTACTACCCCACTACGACCACCCCCTCCTTCTACAAACTCTTGAATCTCTTGGCATCACTGACCTAGCCCTCTCCTCTTACCTAACAAATAAGACTTTCAGAGTCACCCAATCCCACACCTCCTCCTCACCCTACCCCCTATCTGTTGGAGTTCCCAAGGCTCAGTCTTGGGACCAGTGGCGTGACGTGCACAGAACCTTGAATTATGAACTCCACATTTACTTAGGGCCCAGTGGCAAAAAGGGCAGGGAGAAGGGACCCAGAATAATGTGGAAAGCGCAGATGGGCTCCAGCTTACAATCGTTGTTTGACACTTGGTGGTTATCATAGGTTAAAACAGTGGGTTGCCATCAGGTGGGCTTTGTCAGAGGCCGAGAAGCAAGAGATAATACTATTAGGACTATTCTATTGATCCAAAAAGCAAAACAACGTAACATCCCACTGAGTCTTTTATCAGTGGACGCAGAAAAGGCCTTTGACAGAGTCCACTGGGGCTTCATGAGGGAAGCACTGATCCATATGGGATTGGGTCCATGATGCCTGGCCCGGATTCTCTCCCTATATTCGGCTCCTTCTGCTAAAATTAGAGTAAATGGCAACTTGTCATCTCCTATTGCCATACAATACGGGACCAGACAAGGATGCCCCTTGTTGCCATTATTGTATGTGATTGTCATGGAACACCTGGCCAATGCCATCAGACGAAACCCCGATATCTCTGGTATACGTGTGGGAGATTTACATCATAAAACTGCACTCTTTGCAGATGACCTTCTTCTATACGTGACGAATCCCCATGTTTCTCCCCCATGCGTAATGGTGGAGTTTGAGTTGTCCTTGAGCAACTTTAAGGTCAATTACTCTAAGTCAGAGGCGCTGAACGTTTCCCTTCCCGTGGCTGAACTCTCTTTACTGAAATCTAATTTCCCATTTAAATGGCGTTCTGACAATGTTAAGTACCTTGGAGTCCGGATACCGTCTGATCTGTCCAACCTCTTTCCTTACAACTATCAGACTCTCCTGACTGAAATTGAGTCGCAATTATCGGCATATAATATTTTGAAGCTGTCTTGGTGGGGCCGTATCAATGTGATACGTATGGATATCCTACCTTGCTTTTTATATATTTTTCAAACTGTTCCGACCATGCCTCCACGTAGTTTTTTCTCTAGACTCCGCTCTAGTTTATCACGATTCATGTGGGGTGGACGTAGAGCTAGATTTAGTTTTAAAACTAACAGCCCCAACGAAAAGGGGGGGAACTGGTTTACCGAATTTTAGGGCCTATTTCCAAGCAGCGTCCTTAGTTAGAACTTTGGACTGGTACTTCAGGACTGACATAAAGAGTTGGATAAGTATAGAACAGGAGGGTGTCCCGATACCGTTGCAGTATCTTCAGTGGTTGCCGTCGATACCTGACACTGTGATGTCCACACTCACTGATACATCTAAAACCACTTTACAAGCCTGGTCTCAGACATTTGGTGCTTTAATTAACGAAAAACAGTTAAGCCCATTGACCCCGCTATTCTTTAATCCATGTTTCATACCAGGAATGGATAGAGGGTCCTTTATGGGCTGGACGAGGTGGAGGACGTTCAAGTAGGGCAGATGTTGCACAATGGAGACTTGCCCCCTTTAGAGGTACTACGCCAGAGGTCACAACCAACAGTAATACAATGGTTGGAATATGCCCAACTCTGTTCTTTCCTGTTTTCAGGGCCCCATTCTTGTAGAGTCCGTACACACTTTGTGTCTATCGAGACACTGTTTAAACAAGATTCTCCCCCATCTCATCCTATTTCGGAGCTATATCGCATGATTTTAGAAGGAGCGGAGGAAGAGACAAAACACAAGTTTAAGGTGAATTGGGAGAAAGACTTGGGAAGAGAGATATCAGATATGGAATGGAAAAAGAGCTTCCTATGCACACGTTTATTAGCTCTACCGTGCGCATCACAGGAAAGAAATTATAAAGTTCTCTCCCGTTGGTATCTCTGCCCAGACAGATTACATAAAATCTCTCCCAATGTTTCTGATATGTGTTGGAGATGTGGAACAGCTGTTGGTAACGTAATTCACATATGGTGGTCCTGCCATAAGGTACAGACTTTCTGGAGAAAGGTTTTCCGTAATTACAATATGATTACAAGGAAGCAAATTGAGGGCACTCCTGAGGTGGCCTTGTTGTCGATCTTGCCGGGTCCTGCCAAGCTCATTAAAAAAAACATTCTAAGATTTTGTGTCTCAGCTGCTAGAGCTGTTATTCCTCGTCTTTGGAGGACTCCCGCTCCACCCTCCATTCTGGATTGGTATTCGGAAATGAGGGACATATTCAGAATGGAGGAACTGGCGGCGGGACACTCTGATGGAATGCCCCAGTTTAATGCGACCTGGACGGAATGGATCATGTTCCACGATTCCCTTGATGTTCAGAGGTTGCTGGATTGAGGAGGTGTTGTTCATAGATGGGATGGGTCGGGGTGAGAGGTGAGGTAGACACGAAGAAACACTCCTTTTTTCCTACTTTAATCCATGTTTTCTTTACCAATTCTTTTTCCCTTTCCCAATGTTAGGTACCTGGTTTTTCTTTCTTTCCTTCTTTCTTTCTTTCTTTCTTTCTTTCTTTCTTTCTTTCTTTCTTTCTTTCTTTCTTTCTGTCTTTCTTTCTTTCTTTCTTTCTTTCTTTCCCACTTGTTGGCCTTCCCCCCTTTTGATTCTATATTTTCTTTCTTTCCTTCTCTTGTTACCTTCTATTTTCTTCTTTTTCCTTTTTTTTATTTTTTTTTTTATTATTACAATATACTGTATGTAATTTGAAGAGTCCTCTGAGGTTGAGAGGATAGTCAAGCCTGTAGAACCTGGCATTATACTTTATTAAGATTATCACCACCTAGGTTTGACCAGAGGGATGTCACAAATTATTAACCTTCTCCAACAGAATATTTAGGCCAATCATCCCATAGGTTGTTGCTTGTATCTATAAAATACGAGACGACATGGGAGGATATATTTATTTCTTTTTTATGTTTTTATGCCTGTATGATTATACATGCTTTTCTTTTCTGACACTATTGGTGTCTGATTGTGATGTTTATATGTTACTATGCAATTTAAATCTTAATAAAAACAGATTTAAACAAAAACAGTGGGTTGCCGAACACGAAAGTATGACCTGTACATTCAGGCAGGGTCCAGCGGTAAATCAAGCAGAGAGAAGGGAATCGTAATAGAGCTGGAAGCGCAAGTCGGTGCGTTCTCTTAAGAAAAGAAAGAAAAGGGGAGAGGTGCTAATGAGAGGGACCCGCTATCATTAGGGGGGAAAGAGAAAGGATACTCCAGGTGGTCTCTCACCTTAAGAGGTTGTGCTGTCCCTGCACAACCTCGGTGATGCGTAGAGGAAGGAACCGCTGTGTGAGCAGAGGTTCCAGGATGCTGCGCCCGCCCTCTGATCACGTGGTAAAAGTCAGCTTGCCAGGCTCTGACGTGGGGACAGGTCTTTGTGTGCTAGAAGCACAGGTCCTGTGATAGCAGCTCCGTCCCCAATCTCCCTAAGGGAGATTAAAATGAAAGAAAGCAAATAGACTTTTGTGTTCTCAGGAGCGCATCACCTGATGAAGATGGCATTCCACCATTGAAACATTGTAAATAAAGCTAAGTTATCTTTAAACCTGAACCCCCTGTGTGAGCGCTCCTGAGAACACAAAAGTCTATTTGCTTTCTTTCCTAAGAAAAGAAAGGAAGAGGCAAACTGGATGGAGGACCAGGAGGAGAGAAGCGGAGTGTAGGAGGGTAACCCCAGGAGTGCTGGTTGCAGGCATGCAGCCAAAGTACCTGCTCCTGATTGACATTCGATGCCTGTTGGTTATCATGGACTAAGCGGTGGGGTGACAATGTCAGTGCTCCTGGTGATGTCCATATGCCGCATCTGAAGAAGGACAGATGTCATCACTTTAAGAAGATCTCAGCCAGGATTATCGTGGAGGACAGCTGAGGGCCACTCATAGTCAGCATGCTAAGAACCATGGTTTTTGCTGAACCCCTTATGAATGTTGGTTTTAGCACAAATGAGCTTTAGGGTGAGTTATAGTTTTAGTGCATATGAGGCTGACGGTTTTGGTAAGCTGGATTCTGATAATAGAGAAGTGCAGTCCAATGCTCGTGACATTGATAAAGGGAGAGCGTCTGATATTGTGGTGGAAGTCATGAGGATGTTTAGAAGTTTAAATGCCCAGGGGCACTCAGTGAGGCTTGGCAGATTAGTAGTTCTCACAATACTTCGGTAGTTTTGGGTTACAATTCGGCATTAGGTAGTCAGAGCCCAACAGCAGTTGACGTCACCCAGGCTGCTATTGAGCTTCTCCAAGGGCTGGCAATGTTGCTCTGGCAGCAATCGTAGCAGCTGTTGAGGTGGTGGTTCAGGCACTTCTGGGTGCTTCTTCGGCAGTGGCACAGGTATCTACAGTGACTGCTACAAGCACCACAGTGGCTGCAGTTCGCCTAGATGTTAAAGTAAGAGGCGAGGTTTACATATGTTTTGAGGGTCCACTAGGGGTTCATTTGAAACAGGAGGTTAGAGATAAGATAGAGAGAGAGAAATAGGTGGAGATTTTTTCTTTTTTACCTCTTGAGAAATTCAGCTTGGATGAGATGAGATCAGATGAGAGCAAGAAAGACGAGAAGGAAAGGAGGCATTTTCTCCTAATTCCTCACATGTTTTACAATTGGCTACAGGTATTTACAAAACTGGCAAGTATTATTGGAGAAAACGTGCCTGAGAATTAATTAGCATTGTTTTGTTGCCTAGATTCAACAGGGAAGGCTTATAACATTTATGGCGGGATGGCATGGCTGCGCTATGATGAGCAGTTTCGCCAGAGGGAGGTGGTTAAACCCAGTCTGTGCTGAGCCAACAGGGACATTAGCTTATGGTTGTGATTAATGGCAGCTCCAAAATTGTCTTCACCATCCTTTCCATGGAGTTTCGTGGGTGCAGGCATTACGGTGGCATCCTCGGAAGGAACATAAAAGGGTGTTTGTTGGCAGTTTAATGTGAAAAAGTGTTGTTTTTGAGTATGAATGCCCTAGATGTGGAGGCATTAATAGCCATGCCAAATATTTTAATAAAGGAAGGGGAAAAGGAAGCAATTTTACAGCAAAAAGGACAATGCCATTAAAAAGGAGATGCTGCCATTTTATAGGTAGGTATCCCGATAAAAAAGCAGCTACGTTGTTAAGTGAAGGTTTTAATTTTGGTTTTAAGATTCCTTTGTTGGTTCAGGTATGTATTGCGTGAGCAAACAATTTAAATTCATCCCGGGTGCATGGGGATGTGGTTAGAGACAAGTTGCTGAAAGAAATGGGCATTGGCAGGATTGCGGGACCTTTTTCTACCCCTCCTCTGCCCAATTTATGGCCCCTTTCACATCTAAGCTTGGGCTGCGTTTTGCTTCATTTGCATTTCTATGCGCTTTTAGCGGTAAAAATGCATCAAAACGTGCATGTGTTTTTGCCCCCATTGAATTAAATGGAAAACATATTAAAAACGCATGTTCATTTTGAAAAACGCAAAACACATGCGTTTTTGCAACTGCAGCTAAAAACGTGGGCTGCTGCATCTAGGGCTTCGGTTGCAAAAACACATGCGTTTTGCATTTTTCAAAAAGCGTTTTTAATGTGTTTCCATTGAGTTCAATGGAGGCAAAAAAACGCTAAAAACGCATAGAAACACAAATGAAGCAAAACGCAGCCCAGGCTTAGATGTGAAGGAGGCCTATGTGCTTCCCCATTGGGAGTGTTTCCAGAAAAGGAACCGAACAAGTTCAGACTGATGCATCATTTGTCATTCCCTGCTGGGGCTTTGGTAAATGATGTCATTAACCCTGATTTGGCATCTGTTTCCTACATGCATTTTGACAAGGCAGTGGAGTGGGTGCGGAAGCTTGGACAGGGGTCTTTAATCGCAAAGACTGACATTGAGTTGGCTTCTCAGTTGTTGCGGCTTCATCCAGAGAGCTTTCATTTGTTGGGATATTTTTTGGGAAGGGAATTTTACGTGGACTGTTGTTTACTTTTGGAGTGTTCAATGTCTTGTGCTTATTTTTTCATCGAATGGGTAGTGAAAGGGGAATCTGGTTTACAATCCATATTGCTCTATTGTAAGTTTTCTTGTGCTTAGGACATGTGGGTTTTTCGATGTATTTAGTACTACTTCAAACAATAGAGTGGGTAAATCAGCGTTTTGGGGTTCCATTAGCTCCGGGAAAAAATGAGGACCCATTGATGGTACTAAAGTTTTTAGGCATTGAAATAGACTCATTTGAAATGGAATGCTGTCTGCCAGCCAATTAGCTGTGGAATTTGGAGTGTGTACAAGAGGCGCTGCAAGCTTCAAAGCTCCGTAAAGTAAAATCCCTGCTGGGTAAGATTCATTTTGCTAAACAAAATTTTGCCAATGGATAGAATGTTCTCATGGAGGCTGGTGCAAGCTACGGCGGGTATTTAACACCCTCTGCATTTTGTTCGGCCAACTTCATGGCATTAAATATACCTGAAGGTGTGGGAGGAGGTTGTTTTTTTACATGGCTACAATGGTCGGTCAGTGTGGCTGGACTTAGTGTGTCCTTTGGTCCTTTATAGTGATGTGTCATGAGCACTCAGCTTCAGAGCATAGTTTGGAGGCAGGTGGTGTGTTAGAAAATTTCCGAAGACACGGAGGGCTACACACTTTACTAGGAATTTGGCTTTGCTAGACATGTTCCCTATTGTCATGGCTTTGAAGGTTTGAGACACAGAGGTTAGGAATAAGAAAGGGCGGTTTATGTACAACAATTTGAGTGTAGTACAGCACATTAATAACATGTTGCAGAAGTAGTGGTCCTGTTATGTCATCTGGTTTTAAGGTGTGTTGATTTTAACGTATGGTTTTCCGCCAGCCATGTACCAGGTGTTTTGAACTTAATAGTTGATGCTTTATCTCACTTTCAGTGGGACTAGTTTCGGGAGATGGCTCCGGATGCAGAGCAGCAAGAGACCATGTGACCCCACCAGCTATGGAATCTGGTTTCCGTGCAGCACTAAATCTGGTGAGAAACTCTATCACTCTCGGTACTTTGAAAAAATATGTTTTGGCATGGCGGCAATGGCAAGACCTTGTGGATTCAGTTGATGAGCAAGTTTCTGATTCAGATTGGGTCTACTTGTTGCTACACATGATTAACAGGTCTTTTGAGAAGGAGCAGTCTTTTGCAGTGGTCTCGGGTCAGATAGCAGGATTAGCTTTCTTCTTTAAGCTCATGAGATGGAGGGATGTTGTGGCGCCCCTGCGGTCTGGTCATTACAGTGGTATCGGCTCTGTAACTAGTGGTAGTGCTAAGTCTGGAGGTAACTGGAGCTCCCTACACTAAGTACCCAATGCTTCCACACACAGCCTGATCCCTGACCAGAATGATCAGCATGAATACCTATTTTTGAGGGGTGTCTCATCCTTTTGACTGGGGGAGGGGTTAAAGAGGAGTAGAGAGTGTGAGGAAAGGAAGGGAAGAAGAAGCATGAGGAGACAAGACATCTTGGGGTTGTAGCTGCTGAGAGCTCATTCCAGGACTATGCTTAGAGCCGGACACCAGAGTCCTGAGTCGTAGGCTGTCCAGGGATTACAGACCCTGGGAGAAGAAACTGGAGACCATGAAGCGGAGGTCTGCTGGTCATTTGCATAGATCCAGGAGCACAGCATTATAGAGAGCCCAGAGCTGTGATGATCAGAGCAGCTTGTAAAGGCTCACATTGCCTGCTAGCTAGAGACACTACACAGAAGAATAGAGAGCAGGTAAAAAGACTGCATTAGCCTCCTAGTTTCTGTTTCCTGCACCCCTGCAGTAATCTCTGCAACCCCCATCATCACCCCTACATCTTTACTACCAGGGACCTGCTTTGGCTGAGGAGAGTAAGGCCCCTTTACATCTATGTGTTTGTGCTTTTGCCTGCGTTTGCCTGGCCTGCGTTAGCGCAAATGCAAGCGCAGGTGCATTTTCAGGCAAACGCAGGCAAGCACATAAGTACACAGATGCATAATGCGATGTTTCTGGCATGTCCTGAGTGACGCATGCACTCACACTCGGCCCCTCTGCAGACCTGCGCTCCCGGCATTTCGTGCCTGCGCTCGCCATAGAAGGTAATGGCAGGGGGAATGCAGACAAGTGCAAGAGCTGTGCATCTGTGCGCTTATGTGCTTGCCTGCGTTTCCCTGCAAATGCACCTGCACTTGCATTTGTGCTAGCGCAAGCCAGGCAAACGCAGGCAAAAGCACAAACGCATAGATGTGAAAGGGGCCTAAAACACCTTGTCAGCTACGTTTCCTGTGTGCTGGGTGAAAACGTATGCGTTAAAATGCAACTGCATTTTGCATTGAGCTTGCAATGTATTTGTAATGTGTTTACTCTTACAAGTCTATGGGTGGGTTAGCGCATGCGTTTCTTTGCATTTCTATGCATTAATGTAGCTGAAAAATGCAATGTGTTCAAATGCATTAGGGTGCCTTCACATTTGCGTTTTGAATGCAGCGCACCGAACGCAGCAATACACTTGCTCACATGCGTTTCTATGTTTAACATGGGAACGCATGTGCCTGCGTATGGCTGCATTTGGCCGCATTTGCGTTCGGATGTGCATAATTTATGCGCCCTCCGACCGCACTCCAAACGCATCATGTTGCATTTTTTGTGCGTTCGCGGGCGCTTGTTTTATCTGCAAGCGCACAAACAATGCATTGAAGTCAATGGATCCGCAGTGTCCTCCACATGACAGCGCAGGAGAACGCTGCGGATCTCATTGAAATCTCTCCCGGTGGCCGCCGGTCATCAGCGGCGGCTACCGAGAGATCAGCTAGAGCCGCCACTGATCTCTCGCCGGCGTGGAAGATTTAGGGTAGGGTCACATTGCAAACATGAATTGCATTCACCGCATCCGGATCCGGATGCGGTGAATGCAATTCCGGTCACACACATTTTTGTCAAAAATGTGTGCAGAATACCGCACTGCGGTAACCGGATGGCTCAGGATGTGTAATCCTGAGCCATCCGGTAACTGCATAGTTTGCGGATCCCGGCTATTGCCGGGATCAGCAAACTGTCCTCTGCCTATTCAAGAGTTAAATTTAGTAAGTAAAGTACTGTTTGAGGTCTGTAGGGGGGGCTAAGACCCCCCTACAGACCAGCCGCCCACTCCGGTGGGCTTCTACTACAATTTCCTATGGCTCGGGGCTCGGATGAGCCCCGTGCATGTCTCCAAACCTCCCGCCCCCCCGTATCACTATACAGGGGTGCCTGCACCCCTCTTGTATAGCGATTCCTGCATGTGGCCCTAAAGTTAGAATACAGAACACATGTAAGCTCATACTTACATGTCATCGTCGGCAGTGTAGTGTGAAATCCCTGGGCGGGGCTGTTTGCTGCAGCCTCCGCCCCCTCATTCCTTATGGCCGCCCCCTGTGCCTCATCCAGTGATGTGAGGGCGGCACGTCATGAAAGGGGCGGGGCTAAATATGTGCCACATGCAGGAATCGCTATACAAGAGGGGTGCAGGCACCCCTGTATAGTGATACGGGGGGGCGGGAGGTTTGGAGACATGCACGGGGCTCATCCGAGCCCCGAGCCATAGGAAATTGTAGTAGAAGCCCACCGGAGTGGGCGGCTGGTCTGTAGGGGGGTCTTAGCCCCCCTACAGACCTCAAACAGTACTTTACTTACTAAATTTAACTCTTGAATAGGCAGAGGACAGTTTGCTGATCCCGGCAATAGCCGGGATCCGCAAACTATGCAGTTACCGGATGGCTCAGGATTACACATCCTGAGCCATCCGGTTACCGCAGTGCGGTCCCAGAAACGCTGCGAAAACTGCTGCCTGCATGATTTAAAACGCAGGCAGCAGTGCCGGATCCGGCCACCGGATGGCTTGTGAAGCCATCCGGTGTTTTGCATAGGCTCCTATGAGGAGCGTTTCCTGGTCCGGTTTGGAGCTTTTTGAAAGCTCCAAACCGGATCAGGATTTATAAAACAAAACGCAGATGTGACCCTAGCCTTAAACAGCTGTCAGATCAGCTGTATCTTCAAATCTCCCACGCTGACACCGGCGGGAGATCAGCTGTGGCTGGGAGGAGGAGATCTCCACCGCTGATCTCCTCCCGGCCGTCCCCGAGACATCTGATTGGCTGGCCGGGGTGCATACTAATGTGAACGCATGCGGAGATTCTCCGCTGCGTTCACATTAATATGGCTGCGTTTGCACTGAGTATGCGTCTGCATGTCATAAGCATGCAGACACATACGCAAGTGTGAAGGCAGCCTTAAAAATGTGAACCTAGCCTAAGGTACATATTGTCTGAAAGCTGCATTGTCTAAAATCTACACTGTTTGAGGCTAGGGTCACACCAGCATCAGCCATAAGGCTGATGAATCCGTTTAAAACATAGAATTTTTCAGCCTGATACCATAGCCTTAATGTAATGTAACACTGTGCTCAGGCTGCATATTCGTCCCTATGGTTAACGGTAAACAAGTGCAGCCAGCAGCTTCACTCCGAAGTACCGGATATGTGCTTTTGCTGAGCGCACAGGACAACGCTGCAAACTGCGTTTCCTGTGCGCTCAGCAAAAGCATATATTTGGTCCTTCGAAGTGAAGCTACCAGCTGCACTTGTTTACCGGTAACCATAGGAATGAATATGCAGCCTCAGAACAGCGTTACATTATGTTAATGCTATGCTCTCAGGCTGAAAAATTGTATGTTGTAAATGGATTCATCAGCTTTATGGCCGATGCTGGTGGGACCCTAGCTTGAGAGCTGCTTTGTCTGAAAGCTGCACTGTCTGTAAACTAAACTTTCTGAGAGCTGCTTCGTCTGAAAACTGCACTGTCTGAAAGCTGTGATACTGCACTCTACTATTGCAGCAAGTATGCTTCAGCATGATTCTGTGCACTTGAAGAAAATTTGTACGAATTTAGACTTTATTATCAAGAAACTTAACAGGGTTTTACCATGAACAAAGTAAAGGCCCCGTTACATGCTTCAATGGTCGAACAAGCCGACCAACGATCCGACTTGACCTAGATTGCTTGAACGTCGTTCAATGATCACTAGTAAAATGTCATATGTACAGATATCTTTAATAAACATAGCAACGATTCCGCGACAAGCGAACGATACTTGCGCCTGCGCCCTTCAGTTTTGAATAGGCGAAGTCGTTAATGACATCGTTATCAAGGTGTCACAAACACCGATGATGCAGGTTGGACAGACGATCATTGTCTGGTTTTAGGTCCAGTTCAAAAACCTCCGATCAATGATCACCTTACTTATCGTTGGTCGTTTCTACTTGTCACACGCAACGACGTTACAACGTCGTTGCTCCACCCGAAAAGCCATAAAGTACAAACGATATCGTTAACGATATCGTAGCGTGTAACGGACCCTTTAGGCTAGGTTCTGACTTATCATGACTCAGCCTGCCGGATCTGTGCAAAACCTAGTTTCTGGCAGGCTTAGTGCATAGCATTATCAACATGTAACGCTATGTGCCTACTGCCTATATATCCCTATGGTGACCCAATGCTTACCGCAGTCACCGGCTCCACAGAGAACTCCAGAATATGTGCTATTGCAGGGCGCACCGGAAACGCGGTTTGCAGCATTTTTCAGTTTTACATGCTGATAACTCTATGGCTGGGGTCACACATGGCAGTTTTTTTAATGGATCCATTAACAAATCTGTTTTTTTAGGCTGTTTTTTGAGCCTCCTGTGCAGCTATGCATTTTTTGGACTGTGCCATTTTTTGCCAAAAAATGCTAGAAAAAACGGATCCGTTAACGGATGGTGCCTTATTTTAACATGGTAGCAGGGGAAAGGTAGAAGGAAAGTTCAGCTCACCCTGTTGAAATAGTAGTACTCCAGTACAAGGAAATGGTGCACGGATACAGACTTGGTCTCTGGACCGGCAATCATCAATAATAATAATGTAGAAAAATCCAGCACTCATAAACTTGCAATTATGAGGATTTATTCAAACATGAACGCCATCCATCTAATACAGGCAGTATGTGCTAACACCGACGTGTTTCGACAGAGAACTGTCTTAGTCGTGGTTCAAAGATGTCTGGGACCTATTGAATGAAAGAACTATTGGACCTATTGAATGAGGGTAAACACTTGGGAGTTTTAAATGAGAAAACAGCCCAGTATCTCCTAGTGGAATCGCCAGTAACCCCAATCTATCATTCTCTCCCAACAATCCACAAGAATGTATTTCCTCCTCCTTGCCGTCCCATAGTGGCGGGCATTGGATCTCTGGGAGAAAGATTGGGCGAATGGGTTGATAAACATCTGAATCCTTTGATGTGTGAGCTGCCTGGCTTCATAAAAGATACTAAAAGTGTAGTAGTTTCCTTTGCGGATTTCAAATGGGAAAAGGATTTTTGTTGGTTGAGTTGTGATATAGTGGGCTTATATCCTTCTATCCCGCACCATGTAGCTACCAATTGCCTCAGATATGCACTGGAGAAATACAGTACCTAGTCATACCCTACACAAGATTTCATTGTCATGGCTGTCAATTTTCTCCTAATGCATAATTATTTTTTGTTTGATAAATCCTTTTACTTGCAGAGAAGGGGAGTTAGCATGGGTGCGAAATTTTCACCCACCCTGGCAAATATTGTTATGGGGGTATGGGAGGAAAGATTTGTTCAGTCCTGATAACCCCTTCCAGTCCAGCATTGTGTGGTACGCCTGTTACATTGATGATACCCTGCTGGTCTGGAGGGGGTTTATGGAGCAAACTGGAGATTTCATGAATTACATCAATAACAATGATCTTAACCTATGCTTCACCCACTTCTGCAATCGAAGGGAAATCAATTTTCTTGACATTACCTTGACTGGAAATGATATTGATGGAAGAGTTAATATCAGCCCATATAAGAAACCGACTGCAGTGAATACAATTCTGCATGCGGAATCTTGCCATCCGAGTCATGTCATCAAAAATATTCCAGTAGGGGAACTGATTAGAACTAAAAGAAACTGTACTAATTCAGACACATTTGATATTGAGGCCAAAAAGATAGAAAATTCCCCAAAAAACGGGGCTACTCAGACGGGATACTAAAAAGAGCTAGCATGACAGTGAAAAAGATAGACAGGAAAAATCTGTTAAATTATACACAGAAAAACCAATGCTGATTTTATCACTTTTTCTACTGCTTATAGCCCACAATATCATGAGATAACCAACATTGTCAAAAAATACTTACCGCTGTTAAATCGGGATGATAAATTGACACATATTCTGGAAAGGAATCTGGTGCGGTTTGTAGCAAAAAAAGCAACATTCTTTCCCCTAGTTTTTTCACACTTCCAACCACACTCAGGGAATACTTGGATGGAATTAAAGGGCTTTTATAAGTGCGGTCATCTGAGATGTAAAGATCTTTCTTGGATTTTTCTACATCCTTATTTTAACAGATCCGTTTCCCATAGGGCCCCATGTTAAAAAAATGGATCCGTTTTTTTTACTGCACCCAAAAAATGCTGCTTGCAGCATTTTTTGGGTCATGTAAAAAAACGCATAGCAGAGCAGTCACAGTTGAGTCCAGGATCCGTTAACATCAGGTTTTGGACTAAGGGTATGTGCCCACATAGTGGTTTAACGTCGGTTTAGCAGCGAAAACCGGCGGCGGTTTAGCATAGGTTTTATTTAAATCTATGTAAATCCTAAGCAGCGTTAGGACTTACAAGTAACCCTATGTAATTTAGAAAACGCTGTGCACACATAGTCGGTTTATGTGAGCGGATCTGCCAGAGGTTGAGCGGTTTCCTAGCGGTTTAGGAGCATACAACATGTCAATTCTTCTCAGCGGTTTGTGATAGTTTTTACAGGTTACAAACTGTAACCTACAATCAACAAAATCCTACCTAGAAAACCGCTTAGAAACCGCTGGAAAAAACGACTGAAAAACGCTGTGCAAACGCTGAAAAAACCGCTGGGAAACCGAAGGAAAACAGCTGGAGACTTCAGAGCTCAGAACTCTAGGCTCCTGCAAATTTCCACCGGTTTACTGACGGTTTGAACGTCACTAAACCTCTATGTGGGCACATACCCTTAGAATTCTAAAGTTTAAAAACTGATGCCTTTATCAGATCCAATGTTCATGTGTGACCCCAGGCTATGCGCTAAGCCTGCCAAAAGCTAAGTTTTTAACGGATCCAGCAGGCTGAGGGCAGACGCTAATTAGACCCCAGCCTAAATTTTAAAGATTATTTTAGGCTAGGGTCACACTTCAGTTTTTTATTTTATAACCTGATCCGGTTTTGAGCTTTTAAAAAGCTCAAAACCAGATCAGGAAACGCTCCTCATAGGAGCCTATTATAAAAACCGGATTGCTTCACAAGCAATCCGGTTACTGCCTCCGGCTCTGCAGCCTGCGTGAAAAATCATGCAGGCTGCAGTTTTCGGAGCTGTTGTAACATCCGCAATGCGGTAACTGGATTGCTCAGGATGTGTAATCCTGAGCAATGCGGTTAGCACATATACTTTGCTTATCCCGGCTGCCGCCGGGATAAGCAATGTGTTTTCAATGTTTTAAAAGATGAAAGCACTGCCCATAGATCTTACTGTATAAGCCTTCAGGAAGTCGGACAGCGCACATACTATACCTACAATAGCTATATTATGCGCGCTGCTCTCAAAGGAGCTGGCGGCTTCATTCATAAAAATGCAAAGGGAAGGAATATATATATTTTTTTTTTCCCTCCCCCTTCCCTCACCCTTCCCCATTCTCCTCTCAATGCTGTGTGACCCCCTCTGGAGAACAGGGGGTTACACTACAACATGATAAATAATAATTTTTGATCAAAACTGAATTTGGCAATGAACTCCCCATTACTAGGGGGAAATGCCCGAATTGAGAATTATATATGTGTTGCTTAGCAACCATTTACCAGTGGCTGGTAGGCTCTGGTGTGCGGTGTTTGGCGCAATACACCCGCGCCTCAGGGCCTCCCAACAAATTGTTTATCTATTATATTCCTTAGGTGTTATCCAGGCACTTCTGTTCTCCTTTCTGTATGTTGATTTACTTAAACAAAGTGTTCCTTGATCATCTGTTTACATCCCTGATCACATGACTACTCTGCCACCTCCCTGCTGTTTCCACTTCCTCCGCATCACTTCCACCTTTACACAGGCTAGAAATTACATTTCCCAGGGTCCACTGCTTCACTGAGCATGCTCAGTTTGAAGGGTGGGCCCAGACCAGCCGGTCTTTACAAGCACCATTAATACTACACTTTGTGAGATCTACTATGAGATACACGCCCCCCGCCTACCCGGAAGTGGCCTGCACATGGTGATCAGCAGCTGACTGATATTATGATCTACAAAGCAGGTATATATACTGTGCTCTGACTGACCAGCATCACCCCTCTGACCCCTGAGGAAGCCCCCAGTATAGGGGGGGCGACACGCGTTGGGTGAGGGTCCTTTGGTCCTGACTGGCTGCAAACATATACCCCTCAGTGGGCAATGATGGTAATTTTACAGGGCACCTTTGACAACAATGCATATTAGTTGTCTTTTTGCTCTTTCCTTGGTTTCACATATATTTTCCAGTTGATTTTGATGCATTATCTGATGTATGATGACTAGCCTGCCTGTCTTCTAAGATGTATACGATTTTGTAGGGGGTTTACCCACCTGTCTAATCCAGATACAGGCCTGTCTATCAGTGCTATTGATTATATGTCTGCCCTGGAAATAGATTTGATTTTTTTTTTGTTGTGATTCCACTGATCATTATGTCATTTAGTGCATCCTGTTCATTGCAGCCAGTCTTGATGTTAGCAGCTTGTCTGCTATTTTAAATGTTTTTAAATGTTTGTCATTGCACATGTGTGTACTTGTTTTTTCTATGGATAATAAAATTATTGAGATATATTAATTGGCTTGATCCCGGTCCATTCTACACGCTATCTTTTCCTTCCCTTTGCATTGATTATATAAGCGTGGGATTTGGTGATCCTTCTTGTGCCGTACCTACCTACATGTCTATATTCAGTTTTTTGGTGATTTACTCACCTTCCTGGTAACGTGCACATTTGTATTTAGCCAAATTTTCTCTTTTTGCTGATAGACCTTATACAGACCGGCTGTGTGGCAACATGGACTTGGATAGTAGAGAGGCGGTTTGGAGTGGCCAGCAGGGTGGCCTGTTTGGTGGAGTAGATGTGACTCCTGTTGACAATTCCTTTGGTCATGTGTCTTCTGAGTTAATAAGACTGCATAAATCTGTTACCAGGATTTGGTGGAACATAGCCAGCCTGGAGGAATACCTGAAATTGGGGATTGCTCCCAGGGGTCTTAGGGTACAAATATTTCCCGCTTGGGAGGCGGATGCTGACTTTAAGAAAACTTGGGAGTCTGGCCTCTCTAAGTGCTCCACAATAATTATAAAAATGTTGCTAGAATTTGATAAAGGATTGCTCAAAAAAACTAAAAATGAAATTAGGGTCCTAGAGGGGAAACTAAAAGTTTGATTCACAGAAACAGGTGGTCCCCTTTCAGAATAAACTGAAACTGATTATTGATAAATTTGAAGGAAATATCAAGTACAACAAATGTCAAAAACTCCTAAGGGACAAAAAAGATCTAGAGGAAAACAAACTCTTTAAGTGGTCACATAGTAATAACGGTAGACCCTATAGACCCCCCAAAAGACCACGGGGCCCAAAAAGACCACCACAGAAACCAGGCAGACATGATGATGAACATGAAGAGCAAACAAGAATCCATTCACCCAGAACCCCTGGGAGGGATTTTTTATCAGAGGAGGAAAGCGACTTAGAAAATCCACTAGAAGGGGGAAACGGAGGCCCAAGTCCACCCAACCTCAGGAACCGCAACCCGAACACGAGACGTTGGTTCCCGGGAGCACCACAGAACTCGAACCGCAGGAAACCCTAAGAGCAATAGGACAAAATGGCACTGGCAGTGATGGTAATGTCCAAGTAATTAACCTTTCCAGCTACTGTGTCTCCGATTCTGAGATTCGCCTACTCTCTCGAGGTCTTTCCTTTTCCCCTACTCGAATGCTAGACAAATTTGATTTAACAAAGGATCTTTACCTCTTTTGTAGACAGGTGGTCTTTAAATTCTTGTATCACCGACCGTCAGCATTAGAAGCTTTTGGTACCCAGGATCGGTTGGTTCTCCAGGATATGATGGACTTGCTACAAGAGGATACCATCTCAGGTAACAACACTAAAGCGCCTTTTCCACATCGTGCACCTTCCCAGACCACACCCCCCTTTTCTGTCTGCCCTGCGGTTCAAATATTTTTTGAAGTCACAAGTAGGGACATTAGGGACTTGAAAGTAAATTCACGCCAGGATTATAATTTAACAGCTAATGAGAGACGTGCCCTTCAAAATCTAAAAAGGAATCCCCTATTTGTAATAAAAGAAGCAGACAAAGGGGGGAATGTGGTACTGTGGCCCAATGAGATGTACATGGAAGAGGCGAAAAGACAACTACAGAGATCTGAGTGTTACCAGGTCTTGCCCTCAGACCCCACGGGTGTATTTAAGAAAAAGCTAGACCCACTTATCTGGAGAGCCTTCAACATGGATATCATTAACAAAAGGGAGAAGGATTTCCTCATCACACAATTCCCAAAGACACCGACTTTTTACCTTCTGCCGAAGGTTCATAAGTCAGTCACCAGACCACCAGGAAAACCCATAGTGTCTGGTATTGGGGGATTATTTGAACATGTGTGTTCTTATGTTGATTTTTACTTGCAGCCCATGGTACTCTCCCTGGATTCTTACCTTCGGGATTCCTCTCACCTGATCTGCCTCCTGGAAGGGATGGATGTTCCAACAAACACGATCTTGGTAACTATGGATGTAGAAAGTCTCTACACTTGTATTGGTCACAGACTTGGTCTACAGGCTGTTTCATTTTTTCTCAACAAACAGACTTCAGGAACCCGGGTCCATGATTCCTTCCTACTGGATCTCCTGCAACTTGCCCTAGAAAACAACTACTTCCTGTTTGATCGCACCTACTACAAACAGGTAACGGGGACCGCAATGGGTGCTAAATGTGCCCCATCCTACGCAAATTTGTTTTTAGGATGGTGGGAGGAGACCTAAGTTTACACCCTGGCTCCCTATAAAGAGAAGGTTATACATTGGCATCGTTTTATTGAAGACATTGTTTTCTTCTGGACAGGAACATCTGAGGAGTGCATGGAGTTCATAGGAGAATTGAATGAGAACATCTGGGATATTAAATTGACGTCACACTTATCCCTGGACTCTGTTGACTTCTTGGACTTGAAGATTAAGTTGAGAAATGGTAAGATTGAGACCGCACTCCATAGAAAACCAACTGCAACTAATAGTGTGCTTCACTATAATAGTTTCCATCCTGTCCATGTTAGGAACGCCATCCCCAAGGGACAGTTTTACAGGATTCGGAGGAATTGCTCGGAAGATCAAGTATTCCTGAAAGAGGCCAAGGAAATGACCCCAAGATTTAAACAAAGGGGATACCCGAGGAAGATTATCTCGAAGGCTTTTGAGATAAGTAAACAACAGAAGAGGGAGGACCTTTTAGGGCGCAAGACAAAACCAAAGATGTCAACCATCAACTTAATTACCCCATACCATGACCAATGGAAGGAGGTCTATAAGGTGATGAACAAAAACTGGAGCATACTTAGAAGTGACGTGAGACTGTGGCCCTTTCTCAGTGAAAAACCCACCATTGTTGCCAGGAGGGCGAGGATCTTGAAGGATAATCTCACCCAGAGCCACTTTCAACGACCCACTACCAATCTTGGATGAGGAACACTGATTTTGGGTACGTATCCTTGTGGTGATTGCAAAGCCTGCCCCTTTATGGTGGCTGGAAGCGAGATCAACTTATCAATCTTTCCCCACAAGATTGAAACTAGATTCTACTCTAATTGTCGTACTCGTAACGTAATCTACGTTTTGACTTGTAGCTGTCCGAAGATATATGTGGGAGAAACCACACAGGAGGTGAGAAAAAGACTTCAGGGACACCTCTCCAACATTGGTTGTGCAAGAGCCCATCTAGAGAAAGGTAAGCCACTTACATCTGTAGCACGTCACTTCTTAGAACATCATAATGGGTCTCCAAGGAGTTTGAGAGTAATTGTGGTGGACAGGGTACAACAGTCCAACAGAAATGAACGCACGGTTGATCTCCTTTTACAAAAGGAGGCAAGATGGATATACAATCTACAGAGTATGTCTCCTAAGGGGATTAATGAAGAGATTACGTATAGTGGGTTCTACAAGAGATAAAGGATTATACATTGTGTCTTCCTTTCCTCCTTCTTTGGATGGTCATATTGGATTTGTGTACATCTCCAAGATACCCTTGTTTATTCTGCTTCTCTTCTTTTTCTTCCCCTTTCTCCTGGACTTAGCCCTGGGTACTAATTCCTGGATACTATTTGAACTTTGCCACCTGCCACTGCCATAAAAATTGCTAAAACAATCCTATACTCAGACTTGGGGACATGCCAGAGGGTTTGATCTGCAGGAGACGACGGGACTTGAATCAGAAGATGGATAACCAAGACTATTTTTATAGTGTCCTATTGTTATTGTTTAAATGTTTAAATCCTTATTTGTATTCTGTTTGCTTTTTCCTTCTCACCTTTCTTTCCCTCCCCTCTCCTCCCCTTCCCCCACCCCTTTTTCCCTGCCCCCCCCCCCCCCTTTCGTTAATTTATATATTTTTTCTTTTCCCTCCCTCCCCTTCTTCCCTCACCCTTCCCCATTCTCCTCTCAATGCTGTGTGACCCCCTCTGGAGAACAGGGGGTTACACTACAACATGATAAATAATAATTTTTGATCAAAACTGAATTTGGCATTGAACTCCCCATTACTAGGGGAAATGCCCGAATTGAGAATTACATATGTGTTGCTTAGCAACCATTTACCAGTGGCTGGTAGGCTCTGGTGTGCGGTGTTTGGCGCAATACACCCGCGCCTCAGGGCCTCCCAACAAATTGTTTATCTATTATATTCCTTAGGTGTTATCCAGGCACTTCTGTTCTCCTTTCTGTATGTTGATTTACTTAAACAAAGTGTTCCTTGATCATCTGTTTACATCCCTGATCACATGACTACTCTGCCACCTCCCTGCTGTTTCCACTTCCTCCGCATCACTTCCACCTTTACACAGGCTAGAAACTACATTTCCCAGGGTCCACTGCTTCACTGAGCATGCTCAGTTTGAAGGGGTGGGCCCAGACCGGCCGGTCTTTACAAGCACCATTAATACTACACATTGTGAGATCTACTATGAGATACACGCCCCCCGCCTACCCGGAAGTGGCCTGCACATGGTGATCAGCAGCTGACTGATATTATGATCTACAAAGGAGGTATATATACTGTGCTCTGACTGACCAGCATCACCCCTTTGACCCCTGAGGAAGCCCCCAGTATAGGGGGGCGACACGCGTTGGGTGAGGGTCCTTTGGTCCTGACTGGCTGCAAACATATACCCCTCAGTGGGCAATGATGGTAATTTTACAGGGCACCTTTGACAACAATGCATATTAGTTGTCTTTTTGCTCTTTCCTTGGTTTCACATATATTTTCCAGTTGATTTTGATGCATTATCTGATGTATGATGACTAGCCTGCCTGTCTTCTAAGATGTATACGATTTTGTAGGGGTTTACCCACCTGTCTAATCCAGATACAGGCCTGTCTATCACTGCTATTGATTATATGTCTGCCCTGGAAATAGATTTGATTTTTTTTTTTTTTTTTTTTTGTGATTCCACTGATCATTATGTCATTTAGTGCATCCTGTTCATTGCAGCCAGTCTTGATGTCAGCAGCTTGTCTGCTATTTTAATTGTTTTTAAATGTTTGTCATTGCACATGTGTGTACTTGTTTTTTCTATGGATAATAAAATTATTGAGATATATTAATTGGCTTGATCCCGGTCCATTCTACACGCTATCTTTTCCTTCCCTTTGCATTGATTATATAAGCGTGGGATTTGGTGATCCTTCTTGTGCCGTACCTACCTACATGTCTATATTCATTCATAAAAATGTACAGCAGCCGACAGGAACCGGCTATTGTACATCTACAATTGCATCTTTATATGCCCATCTGAGTGGGTGGTATGTCTCTAGGGGGGTGGGCACACCTTAGAGACATTATAGGCACATTTATTAATAAACTTTCATCTTTTAAAACACTGAGAACAGTTTGCTCATCCCTGCGGCAGCAGGAATGAGCAAACTATCCGGTAACGGGATTGCTCCAGATTACACATCCAGAGCAATCCGGTTACCGGATTGCGGCTTCAGCAATCCGGTTAAGGGATTGCGGCTTGTCTGAATCCGGATCTGGATGCGGTGAACGCAATTCTATTTTAAAGTGTGACCCTAGCCTTAATCAATAGATCTTGGAATAATAATAATTTCCACAATTGGATGTGATTTAAAAAATGTTCCTGTGCTGAGATAATTTTATAAATATGCCCCTGCTATGTGCTGTGTAATGGCCATGTCTGACCATACAGGGACATGGCCTGATCATACCACATCTCCTTCACCAGGAAGGACACAAGAGAGTATACAGATAGCACAGCATGGGATTGCAACTGATTTCTTTTGTGAATTAAAATATTTTTCTGTCTGGTTTGAAAAATGTTTTACCTCAAAGAAAGAATTATTTGTGATCCCATGCTGTAACGTCTGTAAACTCCATTTAAATTGCTCATTTTTGTTGTATATATGATTGAGTATAATATTTCAGTTTTTCTCTAGTATACAGGTTTGCAGAATGAAATTAAACAAATGAAACAAGGAACAAAATTCTGCCTTGTCCCCTATCATTAACAAGCCAAAATGCTGGCTGAATAATAACTTAGTGAGTGAGGAATAGAGGACACAGGGAAATAATTTGTCTACCTGCATATGTAAACCTGAACTTAAGGGTGGTTTTTATACACCACCCTGATGGCTTTAATGTGACAGTAGAGATCATCCACAACAATGCAGATAAGCTGTATTCCACTCCGAACTAAGACATCTAACATCTTGCTCTTCAACATTCCCCATAGTAAGGAAAGGAAGTGTAAACCTTGTACACCAGCAGCCATAATACCCAATAATTTCCATTTCACAAATGTCAACTTATCTTCCTTTCTAATCTACTATGACACGTCTGGTTACTTTACAGTATACTTGTAATGGGTTGGAAATTGTTCATATTGAAATATTTGAGGATATTTTGCTTTGCTGAAAGCATCCAATGACAATGAGGCATGCACTGTAAAAAGTCTATTTATATAGGGGTCGATGAAGAGTTGAAATAGGTGAAAAGTTGACTAAACTTCCTGGAAATGTATTGCACGTCTTGAAGTTGTTTCTATATACAACTGTACACTAAACTTGCTGGAGGCTCATAACTGAAAACTTTGTGTGATCTTGAACTCTTCTTTGTCTTTATGTCAAAGCTGTCATTTAGAAACAGCCACTACATACTTATGAGCTGCATCATTATAACAAATTATTATATATGCTCTGCAATACTGCATCATTGAAGAGCAATTGTATTACAAATGAGCATTGTGTTTTCTTTTATTGTATAGAAAAAGCTTCATGTTTTTACATTTTTTGTATACAAGTCACAATGCAAAAATGTATCTTAGCAATGACAAAAAGGTTCTACTGCAAAAAGTGGGTCGAACTAAGTTCAGGAAGGATATATGCATATGGTGCCATTTAGATGCCAGCTCAGCTGCCATGTTTGCCCTGATGAAGACTGTTCATGAAAATGTCTGTGGTTGTTTTCATTAGTAGCAACTTTAAATATGGCTTTGCTGTCTTTCTTGCATCGCTGGTTTTTACTGTAGAGTCATGGCCAAACGTTTTGAGAATGATATAAATATTAATTTTTACAAAGTCTACTGCTTCAGTTTTTCTAATGTCAACTTGCATATACTCCAGAATGTCATAAAGAGTGATCAGCTTAACAGCAATTACTTGCAAAGTCAATATTTGCCTAGAAAATGAACTTTAACCCCCAAAACACATTTCAACATCATTGCAGTCCTGCCTTAAAAGGAGCAGCTAACATCGTTTTAGTGATTGTTCCATTAACACAGGTGTGGGTGTTGATGAGGACAGGGCTGGCGATCAATCAGTTATGATTAAGTAAGAATGACACCACTGAACACTTTAAAAGGAGGCTGGTGCTTGGTATCATTGTTTCTCTTCAGTTAACCATGGTTATCTCTAAAAAAACACGTGCAGCCATCATTGCACTGCACAAAAATGGCCTAACAGAGAAGAGTATCGCAGCTAGAAAGATTGCACCTCAGTCAACATTCTATCGCATCATCAAGAACTTCAAGGAGAGAGCTTCCATTGTTGTCAAAAAGGCTCCAGGGCGCCCAAGAAAGACCAGCAAGCGCCAGGACAGTATCTTAAAATTGTTTCAGGTGTGGGATCGGACTACCAGCAGTGCGAGCTTGCTCAGGAATGGCAGCAGGCTGGTGTGAGTGCTTCTGCACGCACTGTGAGGCGGAGACTCTTTGAGCAAGACCTGGTTTCAAGGAGGAGGGCAGCAAAGAAGCCACTTCTCTCCAGAAAAAACATCAAGGAACGACTGATATTCTGCAAAAGGTACAGGGAGTAGACTGCTGAGGACTGGGGTAAAGGCATTTTCTCTGATGAATCCCCTTTTCGATTGTTTGGGACATCTGGAAAACAGCTTATTCGGAGAAGAAGAGGTGAGCGCTACCACCAGTCTTGTCTCATGCCAACTGTAACGCATCCTGAAACCATTCATGTGTGGGGTTGCTTCTCAATCAAGGGAATCGGCTCACTCACAGTCTTGCCTAAAAACACAGCCATAAATAAAGAATGGTACCAGAATGTCCTCCAAGAGCAACTTCTCCCAACCGTCCAAGAGCAGTTTGGCGCCCAACAATGCCTTTTCCAGCATGATGGAGCACCTTGCCATAAAGCAAAAGTGATAACTAAATGGCTCAGGGAACATAATATAGAGATTTTGGGTCCATGGCCTGGAAACTCCCCAGATCTTAATCTCATTGAGAACTTGTGGTCAATCATCAAGAGACGGGTGGACAAACAGAAATCAACAAATTCTGGCAAAATGCAAGCATTGATTATGCAAGAATGGACTGCTATCAGTCAGGATTTGGTCCAGAAGTTGATTGAGAGCATGCCAGGGAGAATTGCAGAGGTCCTGAAGAAGAAGGGTCAACACTGCAAATATTGACTTGCTGCATTAACTCATTCTAACTGTCAATATAACCTTTTGGTGCTCATAATATGATTGCAATTATATTTCTGTATGTGATATAAACATCAGACAAACACAAATAAAAACCAGAGGGCAGCAGATCATGTGAAAATATAATTTTGGTGTCATTCTCAAAACTTTTGCCCATGGCTGTACACTCTCAATATAGAGCACAGGCAATATCCCAGCAGAAGAAGAATGAGCATGTTACTTCTTTTAAAAACATCAAGGTTTCTGAACCCTGAAGCGGTTAAAAGAGGTGACATAAAATGGAATATGTGCATAGTAATGTTGTTTTGACATCGCAGTACACTGTGTTAATTTTAGGGGGGCACATTTACATTGATTTTCAGTCAAATATTGAGCGGAACTAATAATTAAAGAGACAACTGGCATCACCTTTATGTGAAGGGGCAAGCAAGAAAAAAATATGAAAATTAAAGCAAATATCTGCTGCAACACTGCGTATTATGAGATATGTGAAAAAGCAAAATGGCTAACAATGAGTAGCAGGGCTATCTGCACAGCTAATACAGATATAGGGAAAGTGACACGGCAAAAACTGCTTGAGAATGCAAGGAAACTTAAGACTTAGCTTTAGCAGTGGCCACTATAAAAGTGCCTGATAACTGTGCCAAGGTGCTTCTCATCTTATCGGGTCCTAACCATGTGCCTCTACTAGTGGTATGATACTGCATGTGTGGGTTTTTATGCTTCTGTGTGCAATTAAAACCAGCATTATTGGTATGTCCTGGACCTGTCTACTTATGTGATAGCAATTACAAGAAAAATAGCATATGGCCATTATATGCTTCACACACATGTTCTTATAGATCTGTTCTGCTCATGTTCACTCTCAAGAATCACCATACTATAGATATTGCTTCTTGAAAATGTGCAATCACTATTTCATGTCATTCTATATGTTTACTATGCAGATTTTTGACAATTGCACAACTGTGTTGTTATTATATATATATATAATTCGTATTGAACAGCTAGGCAACAAGGTTGTGCAAACAATAACATCTACCACTGATTAATTGTGTCTGACTCATGCCTTGCACTCTAAAAGGCGGGTCCCTAGGAAAACCTAACAGGTGTTACTCTTGCGGAGTTCAGTATCTGAGCACCATGTTCCTGCAGGGCAAATCAGTGTGCTACTCTGTGTGCTACACTGCAATTCACTTCCTATTATGTGCTGGCATTACACTTTTGCCAATGGATCACCTGCAAGGGATGGCTGATGTGGAGGAGGTCATCTTCCTCACCACTCCAGGGGCAGAGGGTATATCAGAACCAGACCCTGAGCGGCATGTACAAGAGGATAACATGGACACATATGTGACTTGGAGCACCAACGCGCCTACCTACATTGGGCTTGCTGTACAGCAAGGTGTGCATACAGTGCTTGACTTCGATTCCAGAGTAGGACCTGAGCTCACAGTCTGGAGGTGACCCATTCCTCATGCCATTTCGAAACACCACATGTCACACCGCAGAGAACTTTGCAGCATGCCTGGCTGTATTCATCCTGCAGACAGTGCCACAGCTACTGGATCACCAATACCACCAGGACTAGGAGTATTTTATGGATCCCAAGGAGAACACTCATGTACAAGAAGGAGGAAACCCAGTTTCCCAGCCATGTGTATCAACCCCACCAGAAGCTTTCAACTGGAACAATGTCATCTGGGGACCTCTTCTACCTCCAAGCAACTATCTGACACGGCATGAACCACTCTGACCAACTACGACTCCTGTTTCTTTTATTGAGGAGATTGATTTTGCAGATAACATGGCTCGGGATGATTTCATGGGACTAAGGTCAATGATTTCTATGTACCCAAGACAAGATGCTGGTATTCTTGCAGGATAAGGGGTTTGGCTTTGTAGTGGAAGAAGTCACTGGGCATCGGTGCTACTTCAAACAGTCCATCCTGCTGTGTAACCATCTTCCTTAAAGACTGTGCACTATCTTTGTCAGGGAGAAGGTCACCTTCATGAAGGTGTGGGGCAGCAAGGGGTGCTTCGTGGTGGGCGTATGTCGGCTTGCCACCACTGACCAAATCGAGAAGTGGCAAGAGGAGTCTAACCGGGAGAGAATGTGGCATCAGGTAGAGGACAGGCCTCTTGTAATACCCAAGGGGTGTAGTTTGTCAAGTAGACTCACTGGACGACTGGTGGGCTAGTGGTAGCTGAACCCGTAAGACAGGAAGAGACCGGAGAGTGACTTCTTGAAGAAACCAAGATCTTTATTCAAACATAAAGATAGGATGTCCAAGAGAGAGGACCCTCTGGGTCGAGACACCAAACTCCCCAGGAGAAGCAAATAGGAAACCCTATACAGGGATTATACCGGCACAGCTCCTGGGGGTCTAAATGCCATGACTCCAGATCCAGAGGGGCGACTTGTACAGACCGTAATAGTGAGGATGGAAGACTTAAAGAAGTTGTCCGACCCTGAAATCAAAACAATTTTTTAAGCTAATCTATGCTGAATTGTAATATACAACATCCCTATAAAAATGTTTGTTTATAACATTGTTTTCTCCTGAATTATCTCTTCATTCCTAGCACACACTTTGTTTTCTTGTGGCTCAACCAAACATTACAGGAGCTCACTGAGATTGGTTGCCTAACTCACAGCCAGAGCTGATCCCAGCCAGCCTCAGTGCCCAGCACCGCCCACTGAACACTCATTGGCTGTCAGCATGCTGATCTTTATAATCATTCCAGCATTGTAAATAACACAAAACAGTGATCCTGGGTCCTACATTCACTTCCACTGCAGTAAGTGCTGCTTTCTGGACACTGTGTTGCCTGACACTTTTACTGATTCCTCCCAGTGCTGCTAGCAGTAATCTGGAAGCAGATTTGTTAACCCCTTCATGACCCTGGAATTTTTCGTTTGTCATTTTCATTTTTTGCTCTCCTGCTTACAAGGGCCATACCTTTTTTATTTTTCCGTCAATGTAGACATATTACGGCTTGTTTTTTGCGGGACAAGTTGTACTTTGAGATGCAATCATTTACTTTACCATATAGTGTATAGGGAAATTGCAAACAAGTTCCAAGTGCAGTGAAATTGCAAAAAAAGTGTAATTACACATTTGTTTTTTGGGAGTTTTAGTTGCCATATTCACTATAAGGTAAAACCAAAGTGACGTTGTGATGCCTCGGTTCAGTACGAGTTTGTAGATACCAAGCATGTATACCTTTACTGGTGTCTAAGTGGTGAAAACAAATTCAGAAGTTTGAAAAAAAAAAATTGCACTTTTTGCCCCATGTTCTGCGACCCTTAGCGTTCTCATTTTTAGCAATCCAGGACTGTGTGATGTCTTATTATTTGCGTCTTGAGCTGTCATTTCTAATGATTCAATTTTTGGGTGGATGCGTTGTTTTGATCACCCGTTATTGCATTTTATAGCAATGTTGTAGTGACCAAATAAACTTAATTATGGCGTTTGGACCTCTTTTCCGTTACGCAGTTTACGGCTCTCATTAATTGATTTTATATCTCGATAGATCGGCCATTTCTGAATGCACCGATACCAAACGAGTATTTTTTTAAAAAAATTTAATACTTTTACTGTAAATGGGTGAAAGGGGGGTGATTTGAACTTTTATTTAATTTTTTTTTATGTTTATAAAAACTTTATTTATTCATTTACTCTTACTTTTACACTGCCCATAGAGAGGTACCCTGCTCCACAGTCCGATTGCTTCTGACACATACCGATGAGCTGCAGCACATCGGTATCTGCCAGAATTGCAGATGGTGCGTGGTTGGCAGCGTTTGCCAACCATTCACCGGATTTGCTCCATGCCTGCTTCCGGGGCCAAGCCAGGACCCTGGGCTGTCACGTGAGCGCCGGAGATCCTGCTATATTATTGCGGGATCTCCGGTGCAGGTGGGGAACACCGCATTCCCCGCCGCGACACCTTTGGATCCCGCTGTCAGTGATTGACAGCGGGATCCAAAGGGTTAACAGCAGAATCCTGGATCCAACGGGTGCTGTTAGCCCGATATCTCAGCTTATGAGATCAGCTGAGATGTTAGATGTTTGATGTTAGCTCCGTGCCGGAACTCACATCAAACCCCGGTAACCGGCCAATGACATTGTACAACATCATGGGTTGTAAAGGGGTTAATATATCCTGACATCCCTGGAAGCACTGGGGAGGAGAAATCAGTGAAGTGTCAGGGAGCACAGCATCCAGCAAGCAGCTCTGACAGCTGTAGAAGTGAAAGTACAGGGAAGGGGACATCAGGTGAGAATAGCCACAGCACACAGAGCCCCCCAGATATCCAATTGTCTGGGAGCTGCTGGGTATCCCTGCATGCAGTCTCAAACAGCACCTTGCTACTAACTCAGCACGCATGCAGTGACGTCAGCTGTGATGTGTGTCTACAGGGCGAAGGATAGGTGCCTGCCCTGGAGACAGGATGGTACATCACAAGAAGCGGCAAAATCATGGCTGGAGTGGTCATGTGACCACTCTGAGTCAGGTTTGACAATAAAGAAGAGCTTTCAGCAGTAAGTACCTCCTCCCTTATGCCCCCCCCCCCACTTTTCAAACATGACAGGATCCTTTTTGAGAGGGACTGGAGCATAAATGTTCTCTACAGGTTCCCAAGATTTCCTCTCAGTACCAAATCCCTTTCAATCGACCAGAAAGAGTCCTGTTTCCCTTTCTCTTCATGGCTAGGATGTCCCTTACTTCAAAGACATCCTCAGCACTAACTGGAGAAGGAAGAATACCTGCGACTTGGACATGAAGCTGAGAGAAAAACCAAAGCACACAACACCTTTCTGCCTCCAGGCCTGAAAATGGGAGATCCAAGCCCAGGTTAAGGGTAGCTCCCCTATAAATTCTGATCTGGGGTGAAGTTAGTTCCGTTCCTAGGAAGACATCCTGTGGACCGGAGCATTGCTAAGCTAATCCCAGGAGAGCTAGATTTAACTTGAGTGACCTGTAGGCAAGGGTCTGAGGAGGTAGAGGAGACCCTGGGGAGTAGAGTGGTGTCGAGCTCACCTCAGAGGAGTAAGAGCCAAGAAACGGGCACTGGAGTCCAAGGCTGTGCAAGGCCTAACGTACTGGAAGCCAATACCAAAGAGTGGGGAATTCCAAGTCCCCATCCACATCAAAGTGCCCAGAGGCATAGCAGCGTGAAGAGCTCAGGATCAGCCGCCAGAGAAGTGGTGCTGGAGAAGGACTCAAGCTGCCTGTCATACAATACACTGCAGGAGAGATAGAGAGAGAGGCCACAGCTCAGCTTAAGCAGCCGCAGGGACCTGCTAAGAGAGCGCAGCAGGGAGGCCTCAGAACTTGCCGGGTGAGGAAAACCCTGAGTTGATCCCAGATTCCAGCAATATCATTTGTCCTTGTGTCAGTATACCCAGTAAATGACTTGAGGAACCAACAAACCGTGAGTCTGTCAGCAACTTCGCACCCTCCATCCACCGGTGGGGAGCCACTATATCCTAGCTGCCCATCCATTGAGACCCCAGTAATCAATACAAGGGTAAAGAGACCCATCCTTCATAACAAAGAAAAAGCCAAATCCAGCTGGAAAATAGAACTTCTGGATGAACCCTAGAGACATATTCTCCTACATGTAATTAGACATGAGACTCTGTAGGAGAAAAAGGGTAGATCCTACCTCTGAATGGAGTAGATCCAGGAATTAAATCACTGAGATAATCATAAGGATTTTGAGGAGGGAGAGTCTCAGCTTCTTTCTTGTCAAATACATCTGCAAAGGACCAGTAGGCTGGAAGTAATCCAGGAGGCTGCAGGCTGGATCCAGGGCGCAGTAATTTGAGGCAATGGTTAACCATACTGACCCTATCATAGAACATCACCAGATCTCCAGTTCAGAACCAGCTCATGGAGACATAACCAGGGAAGATCTAGTAGAAACAGTGGAGAGAGATTTGTTAGCACATAGAAAGTGATCTCCCTATAAAGCGCCCCAATTTGAAGTTACACTTTGGTGATGCCAAGAATGGAATACTTCAGGGGTCTTCCATCTACAGAGGTGAGGAGATGAGGATGCTGCAGAGGAATAACAGGAATCCCAAACTGTCTGGTCAAAGCTTTTTGCACTATCAGAACCTAGGATACCTGTATAGATATGGTTACCAGAAGAGAGGAATTTTTCTCACATAGTGTCACATAACCGCTTCTCAGCACATTACTTGGGATTGTGCCTGCAAGGGTTAATCTATCTCCTCTAACTCAATCCAGCACTCAACCTCTGTTCTATGCTGAAAGGGAGCATAAATCACACCCCGACACACACGCTTCACACATGCTGCCACACTCACTGGATTTGGGCAATGAGTGCCCTAAACTAAGACTATCAGACAATCAACAAAATCACACCATCTCTAAGGCTATGGATTCTTTAGAGCATATGAGGTTCAAACTTAAAGATTAAAACTTTAATATAAAAAGGTAGAGTGTTTACAAGAAAAGATATAAAAATGGGCATAATAGCATACAATATGCAAGAACAGTTATAAAATAAAAGAGAGAAAACTTATAGAAACCTAAACTTTTGCAGCTTGAATTTTGGAGCCCAATGTGGAGATTTGAAAATGGAGGTGGTTCACAGCAGTGTTTCAGCTGCCCCAAAATCCGTGACAATGAACTCTTGGCTGGTGTAAGTTTTTATAGGGTCTGGTGTGAAGTGTTGTAGAGTTCAACCCTTCTGCTTGGTGTCCAGTCCCATTTCATGTAGTCTAGGGGTGTCCATTCCCTTTTGTGTAGTGTAGTAGAGTTCAACCATGAACTGTTTGTTGTCCATTCCCTTTCGTGTAGTGTAGTGGTGTCCATTCCCTTTTGTGTAATGTAGTGGTGTCCATTCCCTTCATGTAGTGTAGTGGTGTACATTTCCTTTCGTGTAGTGTAGTGGAGTTTAACCCTTAACTGCCTTTCATCCATTCCCCTCAAATACATATTTCACTACACCTAAGGAGGCCTGTCTTACCTGACCTAGGCAAAGGAGTTTTCCGCCACCTCGGGACAACTACAACGGCGATGAATGGGACTTCCACTATATTGTTGAGGATTCCTGGTGAATTTTTCCACGCACTGGTCATGTGTCACTTTGATGCGGTCAAGCTCCTTGACCTCAAGCTCCTCAAGCTCATTTACGGAAGCCGGAGCCAGGTCTTGTAGAAGGAGTGACCTTTGATAGAATGGTGCTAGGTGAGGAAAGCGCTTTTCTCTGGACAACTCCTGGAGATGGAGATCAATACAAATGGTGAGGGATATAAGGTTGTGCTTGAAAATCCGTGACTGCTAATTAATCATTAATTCTCCCAGACATTCCACCTCGGAAGGCCCCGATCAGAGGCTCGTTAGTCCACTGGAGCTCTGAAGCCAGGATGCGGAATTGGATGGCTATTTGCCAACCATGAGAGATTCCTGTTGAAGATTGAAGACAAACCCCATAGCAGATGTCACCTAACTTGGTACATCAAAAATTTTGTGGAAAGTGTCCAGAAACCCCTACATATTGAACACGACTGCATCGTTCTGTTCCATAAACGGGTTAAACAAGGCTAAGGCCTCTCCCTCCAGCTAAGAGGCCAGGAAGGCCACCATTGACATGTCACTTGGGTATCTGCTGTGGAAGTAAACAGAAATGCAATTAGCACTGTTTAAGAAATCTTCTGCATAAATTGGGGTTCCCGCTATAGAATGACGGCTTCCAAAGTCAAGGAGAGGGTATGGACGTAGACATGACTACCAGCTCCAGAACGGGAGCAGGAGGAGCAGACACTAGTTGCATATTGGTTAAACGTTCGACGATAGAGGTCACAAAATTCAACAAATGGATTTGCATCTCATGTTGCCAGTTCCAGGTGCAGATCCACTAGCTGAGCTGCGTTAGTGGGCTCGCAGTCTGTAGATTATTCAAATGGACATCCAAGGTTTGCATGAAGGTCACAAGCTGATCCTGGCTTTGTTGAAGTCCAGCCAGTTCTTTTTGGGATTAGAATCAGGGATCAGTGGAGTCTATGGCATGAGCAAACTATAATGCCCCAGGCATGTGGTGTGTAGAGTAGACTCACTGGACCACAGGTAATTTAGTGGTAGCTGAACCCCTAAGACAGGAAGAGACCAGAGAATGACTTCTTGAAGAAACAGAGATCTTTATTAAATCATAAAGATAGGATATCCGAGAGAGAGGACACTCGAGGTTGAGACACCGAACTCCCCAGGAGGAGCAACCGGCGAGGAAACCCCTATACTGGGATTATCTTGGCACAGCTCCTGGGGTCTAAATGACATGACTCCAGGACCAGAGAGGCAACTCGTATAGACCATAACAGTGAGGATGAAATACTTAAATAGAAAGAGATTAGCTGGAATTGTGTCTGCAGCAGGATCCTGATAGATCTGTGCAATCAGAGAGAGGCTGGGACATCCGGCAGCGGGATCTGGAATATGCGGAGCTATCCTGGGAATTCAGGTACAGCCTACAGCAGGATCCAGAATAAGATGTGCAATCCAGGGATTACAGATACAGCCAGTGATGGATTCTGTGAAGAGATAAATACAAGTATATTGCAGAGCATAGAGTAAACAGCAGCTTTAATGTGACCTCTCAGCAATTAAACAGAAAGGCTAAATGGGAGGCAGATGTATTGGCCCTTTAAATGTTTCCAGGGTGTGGTGCGTGCCACCTAATCACACTCCCAAGAGACCTGTCAAGAGGACACAGGCTCCTGGTGGAAAAGGAGGCAGATGGCTGCCTGAGACCACAGGCAGGGTGAACAGTGGAAGGCATGGCACAAGGGTAAGCAGAGCCAGTAGAGACCAGCCCTGCAGCAGGGACAGAGAGGATGAGGTGCATAGAGCTGAGCGGTGGGCATCGGTCTCCCTTTCCAGAGAAGACCAGCCCCACAGCTGAAGGCATGACACCTCTCTTGGTTAGCCAGCCAGCTTCACCCAAATTCACATGGTATATCAGTGTGCTGCAACTTGCTCCTGTCTGGCCTCTAGGACGTGCTCATCCCCTAGTTCCTTCATCATCTTCTTCAGTGGTGGCAATGATGGAGTGTTGCTGGGGGGGGCAGGTAGTGGTGTAGAATACCCGAGCAGGAGAAACCCCTGGGACACCCCGAGACCATATGGCAGTGGAGTACCATTGCCAAAGTCGGCCTTCAGACTGGGCAACACGGAGAAAGCTGCCAGAGAGTTTTTATGACAGTAGACTTTCCAGTGAAAAGTTATCTTGTTTGGTCGATGACCCATCTCTTAGTTGGCATTTTGACTAGAGAATAACTTTTTGAATTGTTGTTTTTTTCAGTTCTTCCTTTACCAAGGCCTGTTTTTTTTTAGTTATATTTCCCCTTTTCCACATTTTGTGCCATTTGCACTTGACTCTACTGGATAAGTGGGCATGCATACAGCCTTTGTGGTCCAACAAAATAAACCTTAATGGACTCTTCCCTTTTTGGACTTTACACCGCTTTAACAGCCTGTGTGCTTCTGATTCCTGTGGGGCTTTCATTATGTTTATATACTATGTATCTTATATATAAAACCCGAAGGCCACTTCCGGTCTATCCGCTCAACTTCCGTGACGGCCTCCCTCCTGTGACAAAGACCGGAAACGGAAGTAGCAGACCCACGAGCGGTGAGCGCGTAGCGCTCACCGCGAGCCGCTGTCAAAATGGCACAGCGCCTCGCAGTGGGCGCTAAAGCGCCACCACTCGCCGTTATCCCGTCACCGGCCCTGCACACAGCCCCCGCTGCCCCATCACCCCCTGCCTGTCACCATAGCCATCCTCCACTGCCTTCCCCCCGCTGCCCCATCAGCCCCCTGCCTGTCACCATAGCCGCCCTCCACTGTCCGGTCACCCCCAGCCTATCACCACTGCCCCTCCGCTACCCGATCGCCCCCCTCCACTCTCCGGTCACCCCCCGCCTCTCAGCACAGACCCCCTCCACTGTCCGGTCACCCCCCCCTTACCACAGCTCCCTCCAACCACACGCGATCTCTCTTCATCCTGCTTGAGGACCTTTGATGACGTCACGATGATGGGTGGAGTCACAGATCACATGACCGTGACGTCATCAAAGGTCCTGTCCCGATCTAACTTCCTCTGCCTATTCATCCCCCTGCGCTGCACACTGACCCACGATCTGCCCACTGACCCCCACTCTGACCCTGACCCTGCTCTGCCCACTCACCCCCACTCTGACCACTGACCCCCACTCTGACCCTGACCCTGCTCTGCCCACTCACCCCCACTCTGACCACTGACCCCCACTCTGACCCTGCTCTGTCCACCCACCCCCACTCTGACCACTGACCCACACTCTGACCCTGCCCACTCACCCCCACTCTGACCACTGACCCTCACTCTGCCCACTCACCCCCACTCTGACCACTGACCCTCACTCTGCCCACTCACCCCCCAACTCTGCCCACTCACCCCCCAACTCTGCCCCCCTCACCCCCTCTCTGCCCCCCTCACCCCCACTCTGCACACTGACCCCACTCTGTCCCTGCTCTGCCCATTGACCCCCCACTCTGACCACTGACCCCCACTCTGACCACTGACCCCCAAACTCTGCCCACTCACCCCCCTACTCTTCCCCCTGAACCCCTCTCTGCCCCCTCACCCCCACTCTGCACACTGACCCTCTCTCTGACCCTGCTCTGCCCACTCACCCCCACTCTGACCACTGACCCCCACTCTGACCCTGACCCTGCTCTGCCCACTCACCCCCACTCTGACCACTGACCCCCACTCTGACCTGCTGCTCTGCCCACCCACCCCCACTCTGACCACTGACCCACACTCTGACCCTGCCCACTCACCCCCACTCTGACCACTGACCCTCACTCTGCCCACTCACCCCCACTCTGACCACTGACCCTCACTCTGCCCACTCACCCCCCAACTCTGCCCACTCACCCCCCAACTCTGCCCACTCACCCCCCAACTCTGCCCACTCACCCCCACTCTGCACACTGACCCCACTCTGTCCCTGCTCTGCCCACTGACCCCCCACTCTGACCACTGACCCCCACTCTGACCACTGACCCCCACTCTGACCACTCACCCCCACTCTGACCACTCACCCCCCTACTCTTCCCCCTGAACCCCTCTCTGCCCCCTCACCCCCACTCTGCACACTGACCCTCTCTCTGACCCTGCTCTGCCCACTCACCCCCACTCTGACCACTGACCCCCACTCTGCCCACTCACCCCCAAACTCTGCCCCTCACCCACTCTGCCCACTCACCCTGCTCTGCCCACTCACCCCCACTCACCCCTCTCTGCCCACTCACCCCCACTATGCCCACTGACCATGCTCTGCCCACTCACCCTGCTCTGCCCATTGACCCCTCACACTGGCCACTCATCCTGCTCTGCCCACTCACCCCTCACTGCCCACTGACCCCTCACACTGACCCTGCTCTGCCCACTGACCATCCTCTCCCCACTGACCCCTCACTGACCCTGCTCTGCCCACTCGCCCTGCTCAGCCCACTGACCCCTCACACTGCCCACTGACCCTCCTCTGCACACTGAACATGCTCTGCCCACTGACCCCTCAATGCCCACTCACCCTGCTCTGCCCACTGACCCTGCTCTGCTCACTGACCACTCACACTGCCCACTCACCCTGCTCTGCCCACTGACCCCTCACACGCCCCACTGACCCTGCTCTGCTCACTGACCACTCACACTGCCCACTCACCCTGCTCTGCCCACTGACCCCTCACATGCCCCACTGACCCTGCTCTGCCCTCTCACCCCTCACACTGACCCTGCTCTGCCCACTGACCCCTCACACTGCCCACTCACGCCTCACACTGCCCACTGAACATGCTATACCCACTTACCCCTCACACTGCCCACTGACCATGCTTTGCCCACTGACCCCTCACACTGCCTACTGACCCTGCTCTGCTCATTTACTCCCGCTCTGCCCACTCACCCCCGCTCTGCCCACTCGCCCCTGCTTTTACCACTCACCCTGCCCACTGACCACCCTCTGTTCACTCACCCCCCGCTCTGCCCTTTCACCATGCCCACTGACCCCTGCTCTGCCCACTGACCGTGCCCACTCACCCATGCTCTACCCACTGACCCTTCTCTGCCCACTCACTCTGCCCACTGACCCCTGCTCTGCCCACTGACTGTGCCCAATAACCCTTGCTATGCCCACTAAACCCTGCTCTGCCCACTCACCCCCGCTCTGCCCGCTGACCCCTGCTCTGCTCACTGACTGTGCCCACTCACCCCTGCTCTGCCCACTGATTTTTCCCACTAACCCCTGCTGTGCCTACTGACTGTGCCCACTGACCCCTGCTCTGCCCAATCACTCTGCCCACTAACCCCTGCTCTGACCACTGACCCCCGCTATTACCCTGCTCTGACCACTGACGCCCCAATCCTGCTCACTGACCCTGCTCTGCCCATTCACCCACCACTCTGCCCACTCACCCCCGCTCTGCCCACTGACCCTGCTCTGCCTACTTACCCCCCCCCCTCTGGCTACTGACCATGCCCACTGACCCCAGCTCTGCCCACAGACCCCAGCTCTGACTATTGACCCTGCTCTGACTACTGATTATGCCCACTCACCCCTGCTCTGCCCAATGACTCTGCCCACTAACCCCTGCTCTTCCCACTCATCCCCCACTCTGCCCACTTACCCCGCTTTGCCCACTCACCCCCAGCAGATCGGTTTCCCAGCCAACGACAGGTCCTGTCCTGCCACCTACAAGACGGGTGGAGCGAGCCGCCGCAGGGTAAGTATCCTCACTGAGGTTTTTTTTATTTTTATTATCACCATGAAGGAGCGGGGGCGGGGGGTGTGCAGCCCCAGAGGAAGGGAGGGGGGGGGCCCACAGAGACTGGAGGCCCAGAGGGACGGGTGCTGCGCGGAGCGGAGGGGGTCAGGAGGAGCGCCTCCATCCTGCACCCCCTATCCATCCTGCCCCCCCTATCCATCCTGCCCCCCCTATCCATCCTGCCCCCCCTATCCATCCTGCCCCCCCTATCCATCCTGCCACCCCCTATCCATCCTGCCACCCCCTATCCATCCTGCCACCCCCTATCCATCCTGACACCCCCAACACCATCCTGACACCCCCAACACCATCCTGACACCCCCAACACCATCCTGCCCCCCCGACTCCATCCCGCACCCCCATCACCATTCTCACCCCCCGCCAACATCCTGCCCCGCCGCCTACATCCTACCCCTCCCCCACCACCATCCTGCCCTGCCGTCTCCATCCTGCCCTGCCGTCTCCATCCTGTCCCCCCTTCCCGCTACATCCTGACCCGCTCGCTCCATCCTGCCCCACTCGCTCCATTCTGCCCCCCCAACACAATCCTGCCCCCCCCTCCCCTCCTTAGCTGATCGCTTGCCCAGGCAACTACAGGTCCTAAAGGCCTGTAGGACCTACAAGGCCGAGGTGGAGCGAGCCGCCGGACAGGTGAGTATCCTCACTGAGGATTTTTTTATTTTTACTGTGGACGACCGGGGGCCAGGAGGAGTGGGGGACCGCGGTCACCGCAGTATTGCCATATACCATAGTGCTGCTATACATGTGCTATAATGTACAGCCATATACCATAGTGCTGCTATACATGTACTGTAATGTACCGCCATATACTATAGTGCTGCTATACATTTACTATAATCTACCGCCATATACTATAGTGCTGCTATACATGTACTGTAATGTACCGCCATATACCATAGTGCTGCTATACATGTGCTCTCATTACCACCATATACCATCGTACTGCTATATATATATCTTATATATAAAACCCGAAGGCCACTTCCCGCCAATCCGCTCAACTTCCGTGATGGCTTGCGCCCTGTGTCAAAGACCGGAACCGGAAGTACCAGACTCACGAGCGGTGAGCGCATAGCGCTCACCGTGAGCCGCTGTCAAAATGGCACAGCGCCTTGCGGTGGGCGCTAAAGCGCCACCACTCCCCCTTATCCCGCCACAGTCCCTGCACAGAGCCCCGTCTGCGCCCACCCACATCCGGCCCACAGCCCTGCAGCTCACCGCCCACTCTCCATCAGGGACCGCCATCCCGCCACTGGCTCCGCACACAGCCTGGTGTGTGCCCACCAACATGCGGGAACCGGCCCGGACCGGCCCACACTCCGGTGTGCGGCCTCCGCCGCCACCGCTCCCAGTCCTGCCGCTCTCTCCACACACCCGGTGACTCTCCTCCATCACGGAGCTAGCCCCGCCCGCACTCCGGGGCCGGCCTCCGGAACCGCCGACAGCCCAGTGAGTGTTCAGCCCTCCAGCCTCCGTTCTCCTCTGCCCCCCCAGCCTCCGCTCTCCTCTGCCCCCCCAGCCTCCGCTCTCCTCTGCCCCCCAGCCTCCGCTCTCCTGTGCCCCCCAGCCTCCGCTCTCCTCTGCCCCCCAGCCTCTGACCCCTCCCTCCTCTGACCCCTCCCTCCTCTGACCCCTCCCTCCTCTAACCCCTCCAGTTTCTGCCTCCTCCGTCCTCTGCCTCCTCCCTCCTCTGCCCCCTCCAGCCTCTGCCCCCTCCAGCCTGTGCTGCACTCACTGCTGACCACTGAGCCAACGCACTCTCTGCTGACCACTCAGCCACCGCACTCTCTGCTGACCACTGAGCCACCGCACTCACTGCTGACCACTGAGCCACCCCACTCACTGCTGACCACTGAGCCACCCCACTCACTGCTGACCACTGAGCCACCCCACTCACTGCTGACCACTGAGCCACCCCACTCACTGCTGACCACTGAGCCACCCCACTCACTGCTGACCACTGAGCCACCCCACTCACTGCTGACCACTGAGCCACCCCACTCACTGCTGACCACTCAGCCACCCCACTCACTGCTGACCACTGAGCCACCCCACTCACTGCTGACCACTGAGCCACCCCACTCACTGCTGACCACTGAGCCACCCCACTCACTGCTGACCACTGAGCCACCCCACTCACTGCTGACCACTGAGCCACCCCACTCACTGCTGACCACTGAGCCACCCCACTCACTGCTGACCACTGAGCCAACCCACTCACTGCTGACCACTGAGCCACCGCACTCACTGCTAACCACTGAGCCACCGCACTCACTGCTGACCACTGAGCCACCCCACTCACTGCTAACCACTGAGCCACCGCACTCACTGCTAACCACTGAGCCACCGCACTCACTGCTAACCACTGAGCCACCATATACAGTGCTAACCACTGAGCCGCCGTATACTCTGCTAACCACTGAGCCGCCATATACAGTGCTAACCACTGAGCCACCATATACAGTGCTAACCACTGAGCCACCATATACAGTGATACCACTGAGCCACCGTATACAGTGCTAACCACTGAGCCACCATATACAGTGCTAACCACTGAGCCACCATATACAGTGCTAACCACTGAGCCACCATATACAGTGCTAACCACTGAGCCACCATATACAGTGCTAACCACTGAGCCACCATATACAGTGCTAACCACTGAGCCACCATATACAGTGCTAACCACTGAGCCACCGTATACAGTGCTAACCACTGAGCCACCATATACAGTGCTAACCACTGAGCCACCATATACAGTGCTAACCACTGAGCCACCGCACTCACTGCTAACCACTGAGCCACCGCACTCACTGCTAACCACTGAGCCACCGCACTCACTGCTAACCACTGAGCCACCATATACAGTGCTAACCACTGAGCCGCCGTATACTCTGCTAACCACTGAGCCGCCATATACAGTGCTAACCACTGAGCCACCATATACAGTGCTAACCACTGAGCCACCATATACAGTGATACCACTGAGCCACCGTATACAGTGCCAACCACTGAGCCGACTGTATACACACAATTAATTTCACAGCACTCCCCTATTACTACATAAACTCTATATAGATTCTAGACTACCCGATTCTTTAGAATCGGGCCACCATCTAGTATTGTTATATTTGTGTTTGAGTCTTAGTCTTTGTTATAGTAAAGTTTTTTGAGTTCACTCCTTGTGTTCTAGACTGTTTCTGCAAACAGGTGTTTTGATAGTGCCCTACAGAGACTGGTGAACATTCCACAGGCTCTGGCATGAAGGTCTGAGGTATGGAAACGCATGACACTACACAAACTCCTGCACATGTGGTTCAGATTTATTTTTACTGACCCAAAATCTGCATGAAATCTGCATGGAAAAAAACAAGTTGGCATAGAACTTCTGAACATTCATAGACTTTGCTAACTTCAGGACAGACATGCAGATTTTGATGCAGATTCTCAAAATCTGTTTCAAGGAAGCATCAAACAACATAATATGGGCATAGTTCCTTATAACAATATGATGGGTCATGTTCACAAAAAGAATTACCCATATGCTGTGAGAGTAGGCACGCGTGAGAGTGTGGCTGGTGCCATCACAAACATTACTGCACTTTAAATTTGAGGGGTCACACATTGGCTATCCCAAACATTTCAACTGCGCTGCACTCCCTGACATCACCACTCCTCACACGTGCTGTCTCACGATACTGCCGAGGTATCGCAGCTCTCACGAGACATCTAGTGCTACGAGTGCTGATGCCACAGGGGTTATCACATGTCACACAGGTCCTTGCTGCGTGATATCCGCTGTGTAACCCGCGACAACTTGAGGGAAGTCATGAGGATGTCTGAGGTTCATAAGCAGTCCCGAAAGTTTGGTGAGTTTGACAGCGGCGCTGAAGCTTGCTAAGTAATAGTGTAGGAAGCTAATATCTGTGCCAAAACAGCGGAGCTCCACTATAAAATGGTTTGAACTGTGTATGGCAGCTTTTGGGCCCCTTTTAAGATGTTTTCTAGGCCCTTAATTTTGCCTCCCATTGTTTTCAATGGCGTTCAGATGAACATTGCCCGTTTAGCAAACCGAACCAAAATGAAACTTCCAAAGGTTCGCTCATCTCTACTGCCCAGAACGAGGACAAGTCTGTATGGAAACAGCTGGGTGGAGGTAGAGTATCTGAGAGACTGTGGTATCCTACGTGTGCGTAACACCCTGCATTCTGCCCATTTAGACTCAGTAGGAAAAAGCAATTCTATGCTTCTGAAGGCAAGGTTTCCCAGGCCCACGACCCAAATATCAGAATGGGGTGGTTGTGAAGCATGCAGACAAGCACACATGTGAAGCAACCATTGTGGACCACCACCATGACACAATTACCCACCTCCTGTGGCGCAGATGGTGATTCTCCAGGGCCTACATGGGACGCAGCAATGGGGCGGTTGGACTGCGTTGCACGCGAGCTACCCTCGCCAAGGATGAAGGTGAGGAGCGTATAGTACCATAGGGCAGGTAATGGTACCTCCTCAGCTCCAGCCCCTGACCGACGGCCCTGGTATAGGAGGTGAGCCCGCATGAACGAAGCCCGCATATTTTTGATCTTGAGAGCCACCATTGCCTGGTCCCACCTCCTGCCTACCCTTGGCTCCAGCCTATCAGCCAGGGCCACAAGAGGCTTGTAGGCCTCGGTCCTCGCTGCGTGATTCTGATATTCCGGCAGTGAGGAGCACCACAGGCACTCGTGTCGGTGATACTCCGTGAGAAGCTGGGTCTCAAATTCGACGCTACACCGCGGCATCTGTGTGTACAAACACACAAAAGCAAACAGTCAGTACACGTGGCATGCAAATATTTACACATGCTTAGGTAATTATTAACATACATGGCAGCCAAGTTGTTGCTTTTGTCAACATTAGGCTGTTTGCCAACATGTTAGTTTGCATTTGTGCAAAACTTTCTCCATGTGCCACAGCTCAAAAGGCCTCAACATGTGTTCACAGATTAAGCTCCTGACATATGTGGCCAATACAGATGGTAGGAACAAGGTTTCCAACAAAAAAAAAATCTGTAAACATACCTAAACACGGAGTGGGGGAACATACCTCCAGGGGCACATCTGCACCTGCACATTGTGTGCAACATATTATCTTTGGCCTGCCCACAATGTTAAAGGTTGACCATATGTCAAATGAGGGCTGCCTGTGTGACATGACTGCACATGGTCCCGCTCATGGCCAAAGACATCATCATCTTGCTCGGACTACACCCATGGACACCCTACTTGTAGGCCATGAACCAACCATCCCCGACACCAATTGTGCCACATTGCAGGGATCAATGGGGATGGGGAGAACAGGGCCCAACCACACCTTGATATTTTGCAGTGCTAAATAACGACAATCAAATATATATTATGATAATGCAGCAATCTAGGGACTACATGGCTATTGCCCGACAGAGAATGAGCCATGCAGATATATATTTCCAAACACAAACTAAACCATAAGCACTAAACAACATCTCCATACACACATTGGCTAAGCGGCATGTGTCAGACGCATCTTCGTTATGTACAATCGCATGTCAAGGACCAAGCACGTGGGATAACTCACCGTCAGAGCAACAGAAGGATCACAGGACACCAGTAGCTCAATGCACATGGAAGTCTGGACAAGGTGTGGTGGGTATTCGGAAAGCTTTATAGTCAGCTAAACCAATCAGAGAACAAACAATTAGGCACATCATTATCATACACCTGCAAGCAGGTATAGCGGCAGCTAACTGGTGCGAATCGCTCAATCGTGATTGGTTGGCGCTCCTTGAAAAGCTGCGCATCCCGGCAGACGTTACGCTTGCTGGCCAAAGCCATTGAGTAAGTATTCGTGGTCACACATGGAATTAGCGGCGGGTGGGGTGGGGCAGTCGCATGGTTTTTTGCCTGACGCCAAAGACTGCTTTAGCGGACTAACCAGGGGTTTTTAGTTGTGGGGGGTATACATTAGCGTGGTGTGCTGAATATGACTTGCCATTTTGTATAGGGGGTGACATATTTTCAGTGATACATTGGTGTTTTTGTTTCCATTCACCATACAGGAGAATGGCTGCGGGACTGTAGACAGGAATGTGTTACTCATGTGGACTGCATCGATTAGATCATACTGGTTGTGGGCAACGGACACTGGGACCAACCGGGCTAGGATCAGACATGGCTTTGAGGTGTGTCGCACCAGAGATAGAACAGATGTGGAGATCACCCGTGCAAACACATGTATAACCACTTTCCACCATGATAACTCATGTTGAATCTGGTTTATCACATGTATGGTTACTCAGCCTGGCGTGTCCTGGTACGTAGTGGATGACTGTCTGTTATTGGGAAAATACATATGCTGTTCTGAATGGATTCAGTGACATGTTCATGCGAGTTTAGTGGTGACACATGTCCCTTTGTTACTCACATAGGTCCAGATGTGTGACTTTCATCCCCTTAACTTAAGTGTTGATGGATTGGAGGCCAGTATCATTGTGCATGTTCCATTTGGTTTGGGCCCACTACTCGGTGTTGTCCTTGCATGGCTTCCAGGATGTCTTTTGTGGCCACACGAGGGATCACATCAGCTTGCCTATAGTGTGTCATCCTAAAGAGGTGTGGCTTGATTTACATGCTGACATGTCCCCATATTGTTGTATGTACTGATGTTCTCTTTTGTAATGTACATGTGCTGATATCGAGGATGCAGAATATCCATGACCGAAATGTTATCGTGGCTCTTGCGTTGGTGGAAGAGCAAATGTGGCTTCAGGATCGGTATGACCGGTTGATGCGTCGCAGACAGCTGCGGCTGTGGAGCCGGGATTGGCTGCGCCGTCGGGAGACCCGGGGCCACATGCAGCTGTTGCGTGAGCTGGAGCTCAACAATCCCGATGATTACCGAAACTATCTGCGTATGTCCGAGGACTGTTTCACCTTCCTTTTGGAGCGTGTTGGGCCACTGATAGCGCGTCAGGACACTATAATGCGACCATCGGTATCAGCTGCGGAGCGTTTGGCTATAACTTTGCGGTTCCTGGCTACAGGGCAGTCAATGACATCCCTCACATACTTGTCACGTGTCTCCCTGCCCCTGCTGAGCCGCCTGATCCCTGAAACGTGTTTGGCCATCTGGAGTGCTCTGCAGCCATCCTACATGAAGATGCCAGAAACAGCCGCAGAATGAATGGAAGTAGGCCGAGGCTTTGAAACCCGGTGGAACTTCCCCAACTTCGGCGGGGCATTGGATGGTAAGCACGTGAAGATTACTAAACCCGCCAACTCGGGCTCTTTGTTTTACAATTACAAAGGGTATTTTAGTATAATCCTCATGGCTCTAGTGGATGCGAACTATGAGTTCCTCTACGTGGACGTTGGAATGAACGTCCGCAACTCAGATGGGGGTGTTTTCGCACGCAGCTCCTTGGCACAACTACTAAGGACTGGTGAGCTGAACTTACCCTCAAATGACGAGACGTGCCAACATCTCAACTTTGCATTTGTGGCGGATGAAGCATTCCCACTTCAGGAGCACCTACTGCGGCCATATCCCCAGAGGGCCCTTACTTCTGAAAGACGCATTTTCAATTACCGGCTATCCCGGGCCCGCCGTGTGGTTGAAAATGCGTTTGGGATAATGGCGAATAGATTCCGGGTTTTTCATACGCCTCTGCATATGAAACTGGAGTCTATTGACGCGGTAGTGATGGCCTGCTGTGTGCTGCATAACTTCCTGCGTCGTAGGGATAGAGCATCATACACGCCAGGAGGTTCTGTAGATAATGCAGACGCCACAACAGGGGAGGTCCGTCCAGGGTCTTGGCGCGATGACGACCATGGTGTTGCGCCACTCCAGCCGCAGAGCCATGGTCGCAGTCAGCAGGAGGCCAGGGACAGTAGAGATGCTTACTGCTCCTACTTCAATGGCTCTGGTGCAGTGAGCTGGCAGAACCAGCACATCTAGTGTGGGTGGTTCTGGAGGATGGATCAAAGGTTGCCATGGTGGTGACAGCAGGGTTGCTGCGCCATGTTTTGGGTTATTATGTGTGCTTTCATTATGTGCAGAGGTTTTAGTTAGTTAGTTAGGCCCCTTTCACATCTATGCGTTTGCTGCGTCTTGCTTCATTTGCTTTTTTATGCGTTTTTACCGCAAAAACGCATTAAAACGCATGCGTTTTTGCCCCCATTGATTTTAATGGAAACGCATGAAAAACGCATGCAAAACGCATGTCAAAACGCATGTGCGTTTGGGAAAACGCAAAACGCATGCGTTTTTGCAAATGCAGCTCAAAAACGTGGCAAAGGCCATGTTCACACACATGCGTTTTTTTGACCATCTCTGCGTTTTTGGGCTGTTAAAAAAACGCAGGTGCGTTAACGCAGGGTACATTTGAGTGTAGCTGCGTTTTTCAGCTCCATTTGCGTTTTTACCCCTAGTCCAAAAAAACGCTGCATGCAGCGTTTTTGGGTGCTGTAAAAAAACGCACGTGCATTTTTACAAAAACGCATGCGTTTTTTTAACATGGGGCCCTATGGGAAACGCATGCAAAAACGCATGGTACATTGGTACCTTTTAGTGCCATTCAAAAACGCATGCGTTTCCCATAGGGGCCCATGTTGAAAAAACGCACATGCATTTTTTTAACATGGGGTCCCTATGGGAAACACATGCGTTTTTAAAAGGCACATTTATGCACCCTGCGTTAACGCTTGCGTTTTTGCCTGCGTTTTTGGTGAAAAAATGACTAAGGCTAGGGTCACATCTGCGTTTTGTTTAATAAATCCTGATCCGGTTTTGAGCTTTAAAAAAGCTCAAAACCGGACCAGGAAAGGCTCCTGATGGAAGCCTATGCAAAACACCGGATGGTTTCACAAGCCATCCGGTGGCCGGATCCGGCACTGCTGCCTGCGTTTAAAATCATGCAGGCAGCAGTTTTCGCAGCGTTTACCGGGCCGCACTGCGGTCACCGGATGGCTCAGGATGTGTAATCCTGAGCCATCCGGTAACTGCATAGTTTGCGGATCCCGGCTATTGCCGGGATCAGCAAACTGTCCTCTGCTTATTCAAGAGTTAAATGTATTAAGTAAAGTACTGTTTGAGGTCTGTAGGGGGGGCTAAGACCCCCCTACAGACCAGCCGCCCACTCCGGTGGGCTTCGACTACAATTTCCTATGGCTGGGGGCTCGGATGAGCCCCGTGCATGTCTCCAAACCTCCCGCCCCCCGTATCACTATACAGGGGTGCCTGCACCCCTCTTGTATAGCGATTCCTGCATGTGGCCCTACAGTTAGAATACAGAACACATGTAAGCTCATACTTACATGCCATCGTCGGCAGTGTAGTGTGAAATCCCTGGGCGGGGCTGTTTGCTGCAGCCTCCGCCCCCTCATTCCTTATGGCCGCCCCCTCTGTGCCTCATCCAGTGATGTGAGGGCGGCCACGTCATGAAAGGGGCGGGGCTAACCGCGGCACATATTTAGCCCCGCCCCTTTCATGACGTGGCCGCCCTCACATCACTGGATGAGGCACAGAGGGGGCGGCCATAAGGAATGAGGGGGCGGAGGCTGCAGCAAACAGCCCCGCCCAGGGATTACACACTACACTGCCGACGATGGCATGTAAGTATGAGCTTACATGTGTTCTGTATTCTAACTGTAGGGCCACATGCAGGAATCGCTATACAAGAGGGGTGCAGGCACCCCTGTATAGTGATACGGGGGGGCGGGAGGTTTGGAGACATGCACGGGGCTCATCCGAGCCCCCAGCCATAGGAAATTGTAGTCGAAGCCCACCGGAGTGGGCGGCTGGTCTGTAGGGGGGTCTTAGCCCCCCCTACAGACCTCAAACAGTACTTTACTTAATACATTTAACTCTTGAATAAGCAGAGGACAGTTTGCTGATCCCGGCAATAGCCGGGATCCGCAAACTATGCAGTTACCGGATGGCTCAGGATTACACATCCTGAGCCATCCGGTGACCGCAGTGCGGTATTATGCACACATTTTTGACAAAAAATGTGTGTGACCGGAATTGCATTCACCGCATCCGGATCCGGATGCGGTGAATGCAATTCATGTTTGCAATGTGACCCTACCCTAAGTCCAAAAACGTGGCAAATCCTTTAAGACACACAAGGGACATTTTTTAGCACTCTTAAAAAAGCGCAAGTGCTTTTAGGAGTGCTAAAAAAAACGCAAATTGTGTGTGAACATAGCCAAACAACGTTTTTGGCTGCTTTTGCAAAAACGCATGCGTTTTGCGTTTTCCCAAACGCACATGCGTTTTGACATGCGTTTTGTATGCGTTTTTCATGCGTTTCCATTAAAATCAATGGGGACAAAAACGCATGCGTTTTAATACGTTTTTGCGGTAAAAACGCATAAAATCACAAATGAAGCAAAACGCAGCAAACGCATAGATGTGAAAGGGGCCTTAGATTAGGTTTTATTTCTGTTTTCTGGTTGCTGCACTGGTTATCATGTGTTCTCATTTTGGGATCCCAATTTTTTTTTTTCAACAATGTATCATGCTGTTTGAATGGCCATTGTGTTTCCTTTGTGTGTGATTTTTTTTTTTTCCTCCAATGTCTGGATTGATGAATTAAAATAAATATTTTGTCCTTGGATCAAAAATACTCTGTGTGTGCCTGATTACTTGGGGATGGAGGGCAGTGTGATGAAGGTTTTGGTGGGGGCCAGTGATGTCATAGCCAGCTATTGGCTGGGATGGGCAGACAATATGTGTGCGTAGCCATGATTTTTGGGAAGGTTTTTGTCCAACAGTGTATGTGACAAATGTGTGTACATAACCCTTTTGTTTTGGTGTAGGCAGAGGGTCACATGCACACAGCACATTGATGCAGGACAATAATATTGTCAGGTGGGTTTAAGGACATAGTCACACACATCATGGACATGTGGCATTGAGAGCTCCTCAAGGACATTGACATGTGTTACCACATATACGAGCGCCATTGGGGCTGTATTCACACATCCAGACAATACCACACATAGGACAATTTCTACACAAAACGCACATACTGTGTGTTGTAAGCCGCTACTGTGTGTCGCACAAACGCAACTTAGCGCAATCGCCACACGCCGCTGTCACAAGCGCTTATCGTGCGTGACAAGGCAAACACTTCTACTACGCACACATAGTCCAGAAATGCTATTTTCATACGCACGAAGTATGTGACTGTAAACCGCTCCAGCGTGACGCATAACTATCCCGTTAGCTGAATACGCCACACTCCGCCATGTCACAAGCGCTTATTCTGTGCCACAGTGCGATTACTACTACGTCACGTCTCCGCCATCCGCCCTTTGCGTCGTGCTCAATCAGAACTCTCTTGTGTTGGCCAATGGTTGTGGTTTGAGCGCGGCGTGATGGACTGTGGCACGCCTATATGTTTTACCTGCTGCCTTTGTTCCGCCCAGATTACCCTGTGGTGGCGGCGTGTGAAGATGGTAGGCTAAGCTACAGATGGTTACTTGTGGCACCCGGCGGTGTATCCGGGGATAGATGTCACTTAGCGTAGCGCACCTTGTGGCGGCGTGTAAAGATGGTGCGTTTACCGTTTGTAACCGTTTGTGCGTGCTCGTGCACATGAAGTAGCCGGTTGTATCCACCCGCCAGTAGCGGCGTGTAAAGGTTCCCTACTAGTTACCTGCACATACAGATATCCTCCTAAGATAGCCAAATCTAAAAGAAAAACACTCCAACTTCCAAAAATCTTAAGCTTTGATATTTGAGTCTTTTGGGTTGATTGAGAACATAGTTGTTGATCAATAATAAAAATAATCCTCTAAAATACAACTTGCCTAATAATTCTGCACACAGTGTATGTGTTCTAAAGATGTGAGGAGAAAATGGGTTTGAAGGGAAAATTACCGTATATACTCGCGTATAAGCTGAGTTTTTCAGCCCAAAAATTGGGCTGAAAAGTCCCCCCCTCGGCTTATACGCAAGTCACGGTGTATTTGCTGTGGGGGGGGCTGTGACCGGGGGCTGGAGGAGGCAGGAGGGGGCTGCAGTGACCGCGGGCGGTCACGTGGGGCCGCCTCATTAGTGTAATGAATATGCACGGCATCCCCCCGTCCATCAGCGGTGGGGGGATGCGTGCATATTGCAATACACTGGCCCCCAGCAGTAATACACAGCCCCCCCCCTCCTTATTATGTGTCCCCCAGGCTGCGGCACCTGTTAAAATAACAAACGTTACATACAACACCTTTCCGGCGCCGCTCCTCCGGTCCCGGCTTCTTCCTGCTTGTGCCGGTGTCATGTGACCGAGCGCAGCCGATGACGTCATCTCCTGCGCCCGGTCACAACACTAGAAGCCGGCACAAGCAGGAAGAAGAAGCCGGGACCGGAGGAGCGGCGCCGGAAAGGTGATGTATGAAACGTTTGTTATTTTAACAGGTGCCGCAGCCTGGGGGACACATAATAAAGAAGGGGGGCTGTGTATTACTGCTGGAGGCCAGTATACCACCACTGGGGGCCAGTATACACACCACTGGGGGCCTGTATACTACTGCACAGGGGCCTGTATACACTGCACATGGGCCTGTATACACTGCACAGGGGCCTGTATACACTGCACAGGGGCCTATAAACACTGCACAGGGGCCTGTATACACTGCACAGGGGCCTGTATACTACTGCACAGGGGCCTGTATACCACTGCACAGGGGCCTGTATACACTGCACAGGGGCCTGTATACACTGCACAGGGGCCTGTATACACTGCACAGGGGCCTGTATACTACTGCACAGGGGCCTGTATACCACTGCACAGGGGCCTGTATACACTGCACAGGGGCCTGTATACCACTGCACAGGGGCAGGGTCGGCGTTAGGGGGGGGCAGACTGGGCAGTTGCCTAGGGCCCCCACTCTCTTAGGGGCCCCCAAAGGAGCTGAACTGAAAATAGCAATAAAACAGTAAAAAAAATTAAAAAATACACATATTTGGTATCACTGCGTTCATAAGAATCTGAGCTATCAATATATGAAGTAAATTAATCCAATTGGTAAATGGCGTAACGGAAAAAAAATGAAAACGCCTGAATTATGTTTTTTGGGCCACTACGTTGTTACAATACAATGCAATAAAAGGCGATCAAAATGTTGTATCTGACTCAAAATGGTATCAGTAAAAATGTTAGCTCAGGGCACATAAAGTAAGCCCTCACATAGCCCTGTATCTTCAAAAATTAAAACCTCATGGGTCTCGGAAAATGGCGAATAAAGCAAATTTATTTTAATTTTTTTTTTTTTTTTACAAATTTCAGTTTGTTTTTTTATGATTGAAATAAAAATGTTCAGTATGTTCTTATTCTGGCCTAGATAATCAACTTATGAAGTCACTTTTACCATATAGTTAACATGATGAATAAAAAAACTAAAAAAATTGTGGAATTGCACTTTTTTTGCACTTTTATTTGCAATTTCAAAGCATTTGGAATTTCTTTCTCATTCTCCAGTACATTTTGTGGTAGAATGAATGATGTCATTCAAAAGTACAACTCATCCCGCAAAAAATAAGCCCTCGTACGGCGATGTGGAAGGAGAAATAAAAAAGCTCTGGCTCTTAGAAGAAGCGGAGGGAAAAATAAAAACGAAAAATCGCTCAGTGGTAAAAGTTATAAAATCTTAGTAATTGCCGTATAATAGCAGCAGGAGCGCCCCCCGCAGGCTTCAGTCTTCACATGTTCATGATGGCTGTAATTGGAGTTAGGGGACCTCTTTAATTCCTACATTTGTAGCCAGTTATCAAGCAGAACTTACAAAGCATTAAAGGGGATGTCCAGGATTAATAAAACTTTACTACATTCTTTCAAAAACAGCACCACACCTGTGTACAGGTGGCATGTGGTATTACAGCATAGGTCCATTCCCTTCAATTAAGATGAGGCGCTGTTTTTGAAAGAAATCAGTCATGTTTATAGAATTCTGGACAACTCCTTTAAGATCAATATTCCCACTAGTGACGCCAGAATAACAGGATGGGGCTTCATTCAAATGTATTTTTTTTATAATATGAAGAATATAGCAGATCTTTGTTAAAGATGACATTTAAGTAGGTGATCCTATGGAAACATTCCTCTTACTGACTCTCCAGTTTGTTAAACCTATTTAATTAAACACTTGTAGGTAATTTTTAATCAATATAAGAAGTCCTGAGTTCACAAGCCCCATCTCCTGGTCAGAGTATAAGAGGTTAGAAAGAGCGACTCTCCCTGGAGGAGCCGGGCTGTATGACACAGACAATGATGGGAATGGATGTGTGTGTCTATGTGTGTGTGCTCGGTGTATACGTGTGTGTCTATGTGTGTGTGCTCAGTGTATACATGTAATATATAGTGTTTGTGTCACATACCGTGTGTGTCTGTGTGTGTGTGCTCGGTGTATACGTGTGTGTCTATGTGTGTGTGCTCGGTGTATACGTGTAATATATAGTGTGTGTCACATACTGTGTGTGTCTATGTGTGTGTGCTCAGTGTATACATGTAATATATAGTGTTTGTGTCACATACTGTGTGTTGTGTGTATGTAACATCTACATTTATAAATCCCAGCAGCACAGATGAGAGATCCTAGGTGTAAACATGTCATCAATCGCCCAACAAATGAGCAAAATGTGGCTCATCATCAGGTGATTGGATGTTTATGGAGGAACAAAAATCCTTGCTCTCGACAGCACATCACCCGATGCAAACTGCAGAAGAGCTGCCGATAACATGATCCTGTAGAGGACAGATTGCTCTACCGGTGATTGCTCTGCACCCTCATTCTTCATCATCCTGTGTAAAAAGTCTGTAAACAAGCGCTGAATGATGTGAATATTATAGATCGCACTCATTCACCAGTCTGAATTCAGCGCTTGTAAATGTAACCTAAATGTCTGAGTGTGACGGTGCAATATGTGAGCATTTAGGGCCCACTTTAACCTTTTGCCCAGGGCCCCACTTTGCCTAAAACCGGCCCTGCACAGGGGCCTGTATACACTGCACAGGGGCCTGTATACTACTGCACAGGGGCCTGTATACCACTGCACAGGGGCCTGTATACCACTGCACAGGGCCTGTATGCCACTGCTGAGGGGCCTGTATACCAATGCTGAGGGGCCTGTATAATACCACTGCTGAGGGGCCTGTATACCATTACTGAGGGGTGCTATATACCAGTGACGGGGGGGCTATATAATAAGATGGGGGTCTGCTGCATTTCATACCCTAGGCTTATACGCGAGTCAATAGCTTTTACCAGTTTTTGGGGGCAAACGTAGGGGGGTCGGCTTATACACGGGTCGGCTTATACACGAGTATATACGGTATAATGCATCTTTCCTTCAAACACAGTTCCTCCTCACATCTTTAGAACACATATATTTCGATCCTCTCCAACACAATTTTTTTTTCCTCCTATATACTTCGGTTAATGAACACAATTCTTCACCCCCTTTCACTGATGACATTAGTTATCCTTATTGTCACCAACAATATACACAATATTTATTTTTTCCATGCCGCTTATTGTTCAGCGATATACACAATATCTATTCTTTCTTTGCTGCTTATTGTTCCTTCAGAACTAATATATGGGATCCGCTGATTTCTATTGCAACCAGCAATATATACAGCATTCACTTATGTTTTATTCTTTCAATTCACAACTAATACATATTATCTGCTTATGGTCTATGTGTTCCCAGTTCAGTACAAATTGATAGATACTTTCATACAGAAAGCAAATGGCTCCTTGAGATCGTCACATACTGTATATCTTTGATATATTGTATGTTCAGGTCCCCTTTTTTTACTAGTGAGTTCGCATCTGCCTTTTGATTTTCTTTTTTAAATAAATATTTTTTAATGGAATAATAAAAGTATGTTGATGTTGCCAAGTGTTTTTTTGTATATGGTGATAATGAATTAATAACTATCTTTATTTAATGTATAGACCCTAGGGATCATGTTCCTACTATGTCATGTTGTGTCCTCTCATTTTCTTCTACGTCATAATGACACACTTAATTGTTTGGTGTCCTCTACATTTTATCATGCTCTTGATAATCCCTGAGGAAGGAGCAGAGGTTGATCAGAAACACGTCAGAATAAAGAAACATCATTGCACCAGACTTCTCCGGTCCTGGTTTCCTTTCAGCAGCATGAATCACCAGCACTTTGTCCTGTTTTTTCCAGTTGCACATGGGAGAGTGGCAGCTGCTTTTGTGCAGATACTGGTTGTGGGTCAGGTGAGCAATTTTCAATGGGCAATTGCCCCTCTCTGCCAAAAGATAAGACCCTATGCACTCTTTTGTCGCACAACCTTTTAGATAAGATTCAGTCTTTTCACTGATTCCAAGTAGGTCAGGTTCTTGTAGTAAGTAATTACTGTGATCTTATGTTTGGCCCATTTGAGGAAGTAGCACCATTCCTCGAAGGCTCATTTGATTGCCATCAATTCCCGATTACTGATATCATAATTTTTTTTCGGTAAATGGAAACTTTCGGGAAAAGAAGGCACACGGACGAAGTTGAATAAGTGATGCAGTGCCTTTTGATAGCACTGCTCCCACTGCACCTTCAGAATCATCTAACTCCACAATGAAGGGACGGTCTAGATCAAGCTGAACAAATATTGGGTCAGAGGAAAGATATTCTTTTATCGTAGAAAATGTAATAATTGCTTTAGGATTCCAAATAAGCATGTCCACCCCTTCCCTGGTCAAATCAGTGAGTGGTTTGATTATCTTGGAAAAATCTATAATAAATTTACGGTAATAGCAACACCCAGCTGCAGTGCTTTTTGGAGACTTAGGTTGTACCCATTCCTTAATGGGCTGAGTCTTAGAAAGATCCATGCGAAAAACTTTAACCGACAAAATATACCCCAGAAAATTTACCTCCTCAACAAAGAAGACACATTTCTCTAGTTTCTGGAGTACTGTATGGACATGTTGGAAGTGTGGCATAAGATCAGAAGACTAATCAGGATATTGTCCAAATAAACTACGACATATACACCACTAATATCTCTGCAAATATAGTTAACAAAATTTTGAAAAACTGCAGATGCGTTACTGAGTCCAAACGGCATTACTAAATACTCAAAGTGGCCCAGTGGTGTGTTAAATGCAGTCTTCCACTCATCTCCTTTTCTTATACGGACACGGTTATACACTCTTCTGAGGTCAAGTTTGATAAACCAATGTGCTCCCAATTGCTGATTATACAGATCATGGATGAGTGGTAGTGCATACTGGTTTTTCACAATGATAGCGTTTAACTCTTGATAATCATTGCAAGGTTTGAGACCAACATTTTTCTTTTCCACAAAAAAGAACCCTGCACCTGCTGGTGAGGTGGATGGCCTAATAAACCCTTTTTGCAGACTGTCTGCTATATATTCTTTCATGGCCTGATGCTCTGGATCAGAGAGATTATATATTCTCCCCTTTGCCAGTGGGGCAGTCATAATCTCTGTGTGGGGGTAATTTCTCTGATTCCAATATAGAAAAAACATTCTCAAAATCTCTGTATGCAAAAGGTACACGGGAAGGCGTGACCTTAAGTTGGTTCACTGAGAGTGCATACATTTATCCTGACACTCTGGGCTCCAGTGCACTATATCAACCAGGTGCCGGTCTATGACTGGATTATGTTTACATAACCATGGCATGCCCAAGATTACTGCAGATGATAGATTGTCAATAACAAAAAATGACATATTTTCAATATGTAATGACCCCACCAGCATTGACACTTCCTTAGTGATAAACTCCACTCCACACTTGACGAGAGGTGTGTCAATAATCGCAGTGGTCTTTATGGGAGCACTAAGCCTTAGTAGTGGTACTCCAAGATTTCTTGCCACTTGGCATCTATAAGATTTCCTTCTGAGCCAATATCTACATAAGACTACAAACACACAGATTTCTTAAGTAATGTAAGTGAATAGGTAATAAAACTTTGGCCGCATCAGTGGGCAATACATGGGCACCTGGGCAGGCATGGCTAGATCCACCCAGGTGCTGGCATCCAGGGGGTGATGACTTCTGACATTCAGAGCTCTCACAGAGGAAAACAGATTGTGGCTTGTGCTGCATCTTAAAGGATGATAGGAGTGATCAGCCTCAGGACTGAGCAATGCAGGGAACAGGTGCTGGTGAGAGGAATTCACCAACAGAATCAGCTCAGAGAAAAAAAAATCCAGGAAAAAGCTTTTATACTAAGTCCATGAAAATGTGGGGATGCCACAAAAAATCAAATAAAGAGGTCGTAACGTAGTGGGGAAAAAAAGAAAATGTAAAGGTAAGGGGTTTCATTTGTTATACATAAATATCTATATCAAAATATATATAAAAAATGGTTGGGCCAGATATAATGTGACGACTGTCTGTTGCAAAGGCTGAGCTGCTGGTAAGGCAGCACCCTGATACACTCCGAGACCCTTTATTAATATACAGGTATTTGGAATTAAAACGGAGCCCAAGAGGTAGCTACCTATAGGTGAGCAGCAGACCGGGGCAGGGAGGTTGCCAGAAAGGGATAAGGTTAGGAGGTCAGGGAATAGATAGAGTCAGGATCCAAAAGCGTAGTAAGAAGACAGCATCAAAATCTTGGAGGGCAGCAAAAGTACAAAATCGTCAAGCGGTAGAAGGGTCAAAATCCAGGCAAAGGTCAGAGTCAATATGATAGAGCATAAACTAGATAGCTGGGAAAACTAAAAATATATCTGGTGGTTTGCAGGACAGGCACAGGCCAGATAATGATGGTACCAACCACCCCACTTCTGAAACAAGAACGAAGCTGATGCCTACTAGATGCATCTGCAGGGACCTTTCTCCTGTAACCAGCATCGCTCACAGGTGGAGCACAGCAATGCCCAGTGACAGAGGCAGAAATCAAAGAAGCAGGTCCCGATGAGGACATGTCCCCTACATTACTGGCACCAGCAGCTGAAGGAATCCGGCACCACCTAGTGGCTGGGGCAGGAACAACAGTCACTGAGTCCGACGACGACGTGACCACATTTTGTTTGGTCGATAACCCATTCCTCTGTTGGCATTTTATACAGAGAAAGACTTTTTCGATTTATTTTATTTTCAGTTCTTCCTTGATCAAGGCCGATGTTTTTGTAAATGTTATGCTTCTCCTTCCCAAGACCAGAGCCATTTGCACTTTCCCCTACTGGACAAGCAGGCATGCATGCAGCCTTTGGCGTCTAACTCAAAGACCTTAATGAACTCTGCCCTTCATGGACTTTCTACCATTTTAGGAATCTGTGTGCTGATCACTGTGGAACTTTTGAGATATATATATATACTAGCTGTAGTACCCGGCTACGCCCGGGTTAATAAATAACTGATGTTAGCTATAACACAATAGAATATGAATATGTCATATTAATGACCTGTAAGAAAATAGAAGCTGAGCTGTGATTGGTTGCTATAGGCAGCCTAATAAATCTCCAGCCAACAATAACCTCGCCCCCTGGTCGGGCAGTATATGTTACCTCACACATACACATAATAGACAGCTCATGTGACTGATATCTGCCTTAATTCCCTATATGGCACATACATGTGTTGCACATTGGCTGTTTTTAATCAGATGTTTTTGTTTGGAAATTAAAGATAGCACACATATGAGGCGAGTTGTGTGAGGTGATTTGTGCACATCTGTGTCTGTCTGTGTGGTGTTTGTGTCCCTGGGGTGCGTGTGTGTCCCTATGGGGTGAGTGCATGTGTCCCTATAGGGTGTGTATGTCCCTGTGGGGGGGGTCTGTGTGGTGTGTGTTTCTGTTGTGTGTGTCTCTTTGTGGTGTGTGTGTCTCTGTGGGGTGAGTGCATGTGTCCCTATAGGGTTTGTATGTGTGTGTGTCCCTGTGGGGGGGGTCTGTGTGGTGTGTGTGTATCTGTGTTGTGTGTGTCTCTTTGTGGTGTGTGTCCCTGTGGGGTGAGTGCATGTGTCCCTATAGGGTGCGTATGTGTGTGTGTCCCTGTGGGGGGATGTCTGTGTGGGGTGTGTGTGTCTCTGTATTGTGTGTCTCTCTTTGTGGTGTGTGTGTCCCTGTGGGGTGAGTGCATGTGTCCCTATAGGGTGTGTATGTGTGTGTGTCCCTGTGGGGGGGGTCTCTGTGTTGTGTGTCTCTCTTTGTGGTGTGTGTGTGTCCCTGTGGGGTGAGTGCATGTGTAACTATAGGGTGTGTATGTGTGTGTGTCCCTGTGGGGGGGGCTGTATGGTGTGTGTGTCTCTTTGTGGTGTGTGCATGTGTCCCTGTGGGGTGAGTGCATGTGTCCCTATAGGGTATGTGTGTGTGTGTGTCCCTGTGGGGTGAGTGCATGTGTCACTATAGGGTGTGTGTGTGTCCCTGTGAGGTGTGTGTGTGTCTCTGTGTTATGTGTGTCTCTTTGTGGTGTGTGTGTGTTTGTTCAGATGCGTGGTGAGTATCCAATATTGGGGCTGCACCTTAGCGACTATACACTTGCTGTTACTCTTTGTGGGCGTGTGGTGTGTATACATGTCCCTGTGCATGGTGAATATCTCATGTTGGGGCCCCACCTTAGTGACTATATGCTGGTATGTGCTGTTAGTCTTTGGCGCTATCATTAAGCCCCTCTCATTCACAACTGTCAACTGGTAACTGTCACTATTTCCCCATTATGTAGATAGGGGCAAAATTGTTTGGAACATTGGAATGCGCGGGGTTAAAATTTCGCCTCACAACATAGCCTATGATGCTCCCGGGGTCCAGATGTGTGATTGTGCAAAATTTTGTGGCTATAGCTGACAGCTGTCGATTTTCCTCAACACTTTTCCATTCACTTTTTCCCCATTATGTAGATAGGGGCAAAATTGTTTGGTGAACTGGAACGCGCGGGGTTAAAATTTCGCCTCACAACATAGTCTATGATGCTCTCGGGGTCCAGACGTGTGACTGTGCAAAATTTTGTGGCTGTAGTTTCGACGGTGTAGATGCCAATCCCGGACATACATACATACATACACACATACATACACACATTCAGCTTTATATATTAGACTAGTAAAAAGGCCCGATGCAATTGCATCGGGAGCGCGGTGAAATGAATTGTGTGTATACAGGTGGGTTGGTGGGTAGCAGAGTATACAGGGGGCTCTGTGGGTAGCAGAGTATACAGGCGGCTCAGTGGGTAGCAGACTATACAGGCGGCTCTGCGGGTAGCAGACTATACAGGCGACTCTGCGGGCAGCAGAGCATACAGGCGGCTGTGCGGGGAGCAGAGTATAGAGAGGGCTGTGAGGGGAGCAGAGTATACAGGCGGCTGTGCGGGGAGCAGAGTATACAGGCGGGTGTGCGGGGAGCAGAGTATACAGGCGGCTGTGCAGAGAACAGAGTATACAGGCGGCTGTGCGGGGAGCAGAGTATAGAGGGGGCTGTGAGGGGAGCAGAGTATACAGGCGGGTGTGCGGGGAGTAGAGTATACAGGCGGCTGTGCGGAGAGCAGAGTATACAGGCGGCTGTGCGGGGAGCAGAGTATAGAGGGGGCTGTGAGGGGAGCAGAGTATACAGGCAGGTGTGCGGGGGGCAGAGTATACAGGCGGGTGTGCGGGGAGAAGAGTATATAGGCGGCTGTCCGGAGAGCAGAGTATACAGGCAGCTGTGCGGGGAGCAGAGTATAGAGGGGTCTGTGAGGGGAGGAGAGTATAGAGGCGGCTGTGCGGGGAGCAGAGTTTACAGGCGGCTGTGCGGGGAGCAGAGTATAGTGGCGGGTGTGCAGAGAGCAGAGTATACAGGCGGCTGTGCGGAGAGCAGAGTATACAGGGGGCTGTGAGGAGAGCAGAGTATACAGGCGGCTGTGAGGGGAGCAGAGTATACAGGCGGCTGTGCGGAGAGCAGAGTATACAGGCGGGTGTGCAAGGATCAGAGTATACAGGCGGCTGTGCAGGGAGCAGAGTATACAGGCGGCTGTGCGGAGAGCAGAGTATACAGGCGGCTGTGCAGGGAGCAGAGTATACAGGCGGCTGTGCAGGGAGAAGAGTATACAGGCAGCTGTGCGGAGAGCAGAGTATAGAGGCGGCTGTGCGGGGAGCAGAGTATAGAGGGGTCTGTGAGGGGAGGAGAGTGTAGAGGCGGCTGTGCGGGGAGCAGAGTATACAGGCGGCTGTGCGTGGAGCATAGTATAGTGGCGGGTGTGCAGAGAGCAGAGTATACAGGCGGCTGTGCGAAGAGCAGAGTATACAGGGGGCTGTGAGGGGAGCAGAGTATACAGGTGGCTGTGTAGGGAGCAGAGTATACAGGCGGCTGTGGGGAGAGCAGAGTATACAGGCGGGTGTGTAGGGAGCAGAGTATACAGGCGGCTGTGCAGGGAGCAGAGTATAGAGGCGGCTGTGCGGGGAGCAGAGTATAGAGGGGAGCAGAGTATGTAGGCAGGTGTGTGGGGAGCAGAGTATACAGGCGGCTGTGCGGGGAGCAGAGTATACAGGCGGCTGTGCGGGAAGCAGAGTATACAGGGGGCTGTGCGGGGAGCAGAGTATACAGGGGCTGTGCGGAGAGCATAGTATACAGGCGGCTGTGCGGAGAGCATAGTATACAGGCGGCAGTGCCGGGAGCAGAGTATACGCCGATGAGTAAGGACCTTGTCCGAAACGCGTTCCGGCGGGATGTAAGTGTTTTTAATATGTTCTAATAAAGTCGCTGTCAGTATGGTCCAGTGGCCCTGGAAAATACCTTTTTTCTTCTGATAGTATACAGGCGGCTGTGCGGGGAGCAGAGTATAGTGGCGGGTGTGCGGAGAGCAGAGTATACAGGGGGCTGTGCGGAGAGCAGAGTATACAGGGGGCTGTGCCGTGAGCAGAGTATACAGGCGGCAGTGCCGGGAGCAGAGTATACAGGCGACAGTGCGGAGAGCAGAGTATACAGGCGGCTGTGCAGGGAGCAGAGTATACAGGCGGCTGTGCAGGGAGCAGAGTATACAGGCGGCTGTGCAGGGAGCAGAGTATACAGGCGGCTGTGCCTGGAGCAGAGTATACAGGCGGCTGTGCGGAGAGCAGAGTATACAGGCTGCTGTGCAGGGAGCAGAGTACACAGGCGGCTGTTCAAGGAGCAGAGTATACAGGCGGCTGTGCAGGGAGCAGAGTATACAGGGAGCTTTGAGGGGAGCAGAGTATACAGGCGGCTGTGCAGAGAGCAGAGTATACAGGCGGGTGTGTGCAGGGATCAGAGTATACAGGCGGCTGTGCAGGGAGCAGAGTATACAGGCGGCTGTGCGGAGAGCAGAGTATACAGGCGGCTGTGCAGGGAGCAGAGTATACAGGCGGCTGTGCAGGGAGAAGAGTATACAGGCAGCTGTGCGGAGAGCAGAGTATAGAGGCGGCTGTGCGGGGAGCAGAGTATACAGGCGGCTATGCGTGGAGCATAGTATAGTGGCGGGTGTGCGGAGAGCAGAGTATACAGGCGGCTGTGCGAAGAGCAGAGTATACAGGGGGCTGTGAGGGGAGCAGAGTATACAGGCGGCTGTGTAGGGAGCAGAGTATACAGGCGGCTGTGCGGAGAGCAGAGTATACAGGCGGGTGTGTAGGGAGCAGAGTATACAGGCGGCTGTGCGGGGAGCAGAGTATACAGGCGGCTGTGCTGGGAGCAGAGTATACAGGCGGCTGTGTGGAGAGCAGAGTATACAGGCGGCTGTGCAGGGAGCAGAGTATACAGGCGGCTGTGCAGAGAGCAGAGTATACAGGCGGCTGTGCGGAGAGCAGAGTATACAGGCGGCTGTGCGAAGAGCAGAGTATACAGGGGGCTGTGAGGGGAGCAGAGTATACAGGCGGCTGTGTAGGGAGCAGAGTATACAGGCGGCTGTGCGGAGAGCAGAGTATACAGGCGGGTGTGTAGGGAGCAGAGTATACAGGCGGCTGTGCGGGGAGCAGAGTATACAGGCGGCTGTGCTGGGAGCAGAGTATACAGGCGGCTGTGTGGAGAGCAGAGTATACAGGCGGCTGTGCAGGGAGCAGAGTATACAGGCGGCTGTGCAGAGAGCAGAGTATACAGGTGGCTGTGCGGGGAGCAGAGTATACAGGGGGCTGTGAGGGGAGCAGAGTATACAGGCTGCTGTGCGGGGAGCAGAGTATGTAGGCAGGTGTGTGGGGAGCAGAGTATACAGGCGGCTGTGCGGGGAGCAGAGTATACAGGCGGCTGTGCAGGGAGCAGAGTATACAGGGGGCTGTGCGGGGAGCAGAGTATACAGGGGCTGTGCGGAGAGCATAGTATACAGGCGGCTGTGCGGAGACCATAGTATACAGGCGGCAGTGCCGGGAGCAGAGTATACAGGCGACAGTGCGGAGAGCAGAGTATACAGGCGGCTGTGCAGGGAGCAGAGTATACAGGCGGCTGTGCAGGGAGCAGAGTATACAGGCGGCTGTGCAGGGAGCAGAGTATACAGGCGGCTCTGCAGGGAGCAGAGTATACAGGGGGCTTTGAGGGGAGCAGAGTATACAGGCGGCTTTGAGGGGAGCAGAGCATAGAGGCGGGTGTGCGGGGAGCATAGTATACAAGTGGCTGTGCGGGGAGCAGAGTATACGCCGATGAGTAAGGACCTTGTCCGAAACGCGTCCGGCGGGATGTAAGTGTTTTTAATATGTTCTAATAAAGTCGCTGTCAGTATGGTCCAGTGGCCCTGGAAAATACCTTTTTTCTTCTGATAGTATACAGGCGGCTGTGCGGGGAGCAGAGTATAGTGGCGGGTGTGGCGGAGAGCAGAGTATACAGGGGGCTGTGCGGAGAGCAGAGTATACAGGGGGCTGTGCCGTGAGCAGAGTATACAGGCGGCAGTGCCGGGAGCAGAGTATACAGGCGACAGTGCGGAGAGCAGAGTATACAGGCGGCTGTGCAGGGAGCAGAGTATACAGGCGGCTGTGCAGGGAGCAGAGTATACAGGCGGCTGTGCCGGGAGCAGAGTATACAGGCGGCTGTGCGGAGAGCAGAGTATACAGGCTGCTGTGCAGGGAGCAGAGTACACAGGCGGCTGTTCAAGGAGCAGAGTATACAGGCGGCTGTGCAGGGAGCAGAGTATACAGGCGGCTCTGCAGGGAGCAGAGTATACAGGGGGCTTTTAGGGGAGCAGAGTATACAGGCGGCTGTGCGGGGAGCAGAGCATAGAGGCGGGTGTGCGGGGAGCATAGTATACAAGTGGCTGTGCGGGGAGCAGAGTATACAGGTGGCTGTGCGGGGAGCTGAGTATACAGGCGGGTGTGTAGGGAGGAGAGTATACAGGCGGCTGTGTGGAGAGCAGAGTATACAGGCGGGTGTGTAGGGAGCAGAGTATACAGGCGGCTGTGCAGGGAGCAGAGTATAGAGGGGGCTGTGCGGAGAGCAGAGTATACAGGGGGCTGTGAGGGGAGCAGTGTATACAGGCAGCTGTGAGGGGAGCAGAGTATACAGGCGGCTGTGCGGCGAGCAGAGTATACAGGCGGCTGTGTGGGGAGCATAGTATACAGGCGGCTGTACAGGGAGCAGAGTATACAGGCGGCTGTGCGGGGAGCATAGTATACAGGCCGCTGTGCGGGGAGCAGAGTATAGAGGCGGCAGGTGGCTTAGTTAAGGTGAGGAGCGTGTAGCAGGCTGCAGCCACGTCGGGCCTGCAGCCTACAATGAGAGAGTGTGGGCGCCATCTTACCTGGGGAGGCTGGGGCCGGGCCTGCGTCTGTGATGAAGCTGGACGCTGATGCTGGTGCCGCCCCCATCTGTAATGCGGCTCCCCCTGGCTGGTGCCGCTTTGGAGTGAGGGCTCGGGAAGATGGGGCTGGGGAGCGGTGGGCATTGTCGGGGGTATGTGGTGCGCGGCGACAGGCTTTTTGCGCTTCCGGCAGCGCGTGATAGCGGCACAGTGGCCGGAAGTGCAAAACTGCCGATTATGTATATAGATATATATATATATATATATACATATATATATACATATATATAGTACAGACCAAACGTTTGGACACACCTTCTCATTCAAAGAGTTTTCTTTATTTTCATGACTATTAAAATTGTAGATTCACACTGAAGGCATCAAAACTATTATTGAACACATGTGGAATTAAATACTCCACAAAAAAGTGTGAAACAACTGAAAATATGTCTTATATTCTTGTTTCTTCAAAGTAGCCACCTTTTGCTTTGATTACTGCTTTGCACACTCTTGGCATTCTCTTGATGAGCTTCAAAAGATATTCACCGGAAATGGTTTTCACTTCACAGGTGTGCCCTGTCAGGTTTAATAAGTGGGATTTCTTGCCTTATAAATGGGGTTGGGACTATCAGTTGTGTTGTGCAGACGTCTGGTGGATACACAGCTGATAGTCCTACTGAATAGACTGTTAGAATTTGTATTATGGCAAGAAAGAAGCAGCTAAGTAAGGAAAAACAAGTGGCCATCATTACTTTAAGAACTGAAGGTCAGTCAGTACGAAAAATTGGGAAAACTTTGATAGTGTCCCCAAGTGCAGTTGCAAAAACCATCAAGTGCTACAAAGAAACTGGCTCACATGAGGACCGCCCCAGGAAAGGAAGACCAAAAGTCACCTCTACTGCGGCGGATGAGTTCATCCGAGTCACCAGCCTCAGAAATCGCAGGGTAACAACAGCTCAGATTAGAGACCAGGTCAATACCACACAGAGTTCTAGCAGCAGACACATCTCTACAACAACTGTTAAGAGGAGACTTTGTGCAGATGGCCTTCATGGTAAAATAGCTGCTAGGAAACCACTGCTAAGGACAGGCAACAAGCAAAAGAGACTTGTTTGGGCTAAAGAACACAAGGAATGGACATTAGACCAGTGGAAATCTGTGCTTCGGTCTAATGAGTCCAAATTTGAGATCTTCAGTTCCAACCACCGTGTCTTTGTGCGACGCAGAAAAGGTGAATGGATGAACTCTACATGCCTGCTTGCCACTGTGAAGCATGGAGGAGGAGGTGTGATGGTGTGGGGGTGCTGTGCTGGTGACACTGTTGGGGATTTATTCAAAATTGAAGGCATACTGAACCAGCATGGCTACCACAGCATCTTGCAGCTGCATGCTATTCAATCCGGTTTGCGTTTAGTTGGGCCATTATTTATTTTTCAACAGGACAATGACCCTAAATACACCTCCAGGCAGTGTAAGGGCTATTTGACCAAGAAGGAGAGTGATGGGGTGCTACGATGGTTTGGGGTGAACTGGACTGCAGAGTGAAGGCAAAAGGACCAACAAGTGCTAAGCATCTCTGGGAACTCCTTCAAGACTGTTGGAAGACCATTTCCAGTGAGTACCTCTTGAAGCTCATCAAGAGAATGTCAAGAGTGTGCAAAGCAGTAATCAAAGCAAAAGATGACTACTTTGAAGAACCTAGAATATAAGACATATTTTCTAGTGATGAGCGAGCATGCTCGCCACTACTCGGTACTCGCACGAGTATCACTGTACTCGGGCTACTCGGCGAGCATCGAGTAATCTCGCGATACTCGTGCTGTGCTCGTGGTCGTCATCTCTGCATGTTGGCGCTCTTTTGAGAGCCAGCCCACGTGCAGGGATTGGCTGGCAGACCACTGCAATGCCACAATCCTGTTAGTTGTGGCATAGCAGTGATTGGCCGCCCTGCACAGCGTGACCGAGCCTTTATAACTCCCGGCGCGCTGTGCTCGGGACACAGCCATCCAGACAGTGAGTGTAGGGAGAGTGTCTGCTGCTGCTTAGGGACAGATTTGCGGCCCTTAGAGGTAGATCCGGAGAAGGGCTGCAAACTGCTGCTGACCACAACAGTCCTTCTCAGGACTAATCTAGGAGGATATAGGCAGGGTGATCCAGATCGGAGTCCAAGCTTTCCAGTGACCAGAACAGTCCTTCTCAGGACTAATCTAGGAGGATATAGGCAGGGTGATACAGATCGGAATCCAAGCTTTTCTGTGACCATTAGAGTCACCAGACTGTTTTATTACTACCTTAATACAGGTTAGGGACTAAAATCCTCTCCTGACACCATTACAGTCACCAGACTGTTGTACTTACTACCTTGATACAGGTTAGGGACTAAAATCCTCTCCTGAAACCATTACAGTCACCAGACTGTTGTACTTACTACCTTGATACAGGTTAGGGACTAAAATCCTCTCCTGACACCATTACAGTCACCAGACTGTTGTACTTACTACCTTGATACAGGTTAGGGATAGTGATGAGCGAGCATGCTCGCCACTACTCGGTACTCGCACGAGTATCACTGTACTCGGGCTACTCGGCGAGCACCGAGTAATCTCGCGATACTCGTGCTGTGCTCGTGGTCGTCATCTCTGCATGTTGGCACTCTTTTGAGAGCCAGCCCACGTGCAGGGATTGGCTGGCAGACCACTGCAATGCCACAGCCCTGTTAGTTGTGGCATAGCAGTGATTGGCCGCCCTGCACAGCGTGACCGAGCCTTTATAACTCCCGGCGCGCTGTGCTCGGCACACAGCCATCCAGACAGTCAGTGTAGGGAGAGTGTCTGCTGCTGCTTAGGGACAGATTTGCGGCCCTTACAGGTAGATCCGGAGCAGGGCTGCAAACTGCTGCTGCTGACCACAACAGTCCTTCTCAGGACTAATCTAGGAGGATATAGGCAGGGTGATACAGATCGGAATCCAAGCTATTCTGTGACCATTAGAGTCACCACACTCTTGAACTTACTACCTTAATACAGGTTAGGGACTAAAATCCTCTCCTGAAACCATTACAGTCACCAGACAGGTGTACGTACTACCTTAATACAGGTTAGGGACTAAAATCCTCTCCTGACACCATGACAGTCACCAGACTGGTGTACGTACTACCTTAATACAGGTTAGGGACTAAAATCCTCTCCTGACACCATTACAGTCACCAGACTGGAGTACGTACTACCTTAATACAGGTTAGGGACTAAAATCCTCTCCTGAAACCATTACAGTCACCAGACAGGTGTACGTACTACCTAATACAGGTTAGGGACTAAAATCCTCTCCTGACACCATTACAGTCACCAGACTGGTGTACGTACTACCTTAATACAGGTTAGGGACTAAAATCCTCTCCTGAAACCATTACAGTCACCAGACTGGTGTACGTCATACCTTGATACAGGTTAGGGACTAAAATCCTCTCCTGAAACCATTACAGTCACCAGACAGGTGTACGTACTACCTTAATACAGGTTAGGGACTAAAATCCTCTCCTGACACCATTACAGTCACCAGACTGGTGTACGTACTACCTTAATAAAGGTTAGGGACTAAAATCCTCTCCTGAAACCATTACAGTCACCAGACTGGTGTACGTCATACCTTGATACAGGTTAGGGAACTAAAATCCTAATCTCTTGTGATCTCAACAGTCACCAGACTGGTGTACGTCATACCTTGATACAGGTTAGGGAACTAAAATCCTAATCTCTTGTGATCTCAACAGTCACCAGACTGGTGTACGTCATACCTTGATACAGGTTAGGGAACTAAAATCCTAATCTCTTGTGATCTCAACAGTCACCAGACTGGTGTACGTCATACCTTGATACAGGTTAGGGAACTAAAATCCTAATCTCTTGTGATCTCAACAGTCACCAGACTGGTGTACGTCATACCTTGATACAGGTTAGGGACTAAAATCCTCTCCTGAAACCATTACAGTCACCAGACTGGTGTACGTCATACCTTGATACAGGTTAGGGAACTAAAATCCTAATCTCTTGTGATCTCAACAGTCACCAGACTGGTGTACGTCATACCTTGATACAGGTTAGGGACTAAAATCCTCTCCTGAAACCATTACAGTCACCAGACTGGTGTACGTCATACCTTGATACAGGTTAGGGAACTAAAATCCCAATCTCTTGTGATCTCAACAGTCACCAGACTGGTGTACGTCATACCTTGATACAGGTTAGGGACTAAAATCCTCTCCTGAAACCCTTACAGTCACCAGACTGGTGTACGTCATACCTTGATACAGGTTAGGGACTAAAATCCTCTCCTGAAACCATTACAGTCACCAGACTGGTGTACGTCATACCTTGATACAGGTTAGGGAACTAAAATCCTAATCTCTTGTGATCTCAACAGTCACCAGACTGGTGTACGTCATACCTTGATACAGGTTAGGGACTAAAATCCTCTCCTGAAACCATTACAGTCACCAGACTGGTGTACGTCATACCTTGATACAGGTTAGGGACTAAAATCCTCTCCTGAAACCATTACAGTCACCAGACTGGTGTACGTCTTACCTTGATACAGGTTAGGGAACTAAAATCCTAATCTCTTGTGATCTCAACAGTCACCAGACTTGTGTACGTCATACCTTGATACAGGTTAGGCAACTAAAATCCTAATCTCTTGTGATCTCAACAGTTACCAGACTGGTGTACGTCATACCTTGATACAGGTTAGGGAACTAAAATCCTAATCTCTTGTGATCTCAACAGTCACCAGACTGGTGTACGTCATACCTTGATACAGGTTAGGGACTAAAATCCTCTCCTGAAACCATTACAGTCACCAGACTGGTGTACGTCATACCTTGATACAGGTTAGGGACTAAAATCCTCTCCTGAAACCATTACAGTCACCAGACTGGTGTACGTCATACCTTGATACAGGTTAGGGAACTAAAATCCTAATCTCCTGTGACCTCAACAGTCACCAGACAGTTGTCGCTGTATACAGGCAAAATGCGCAAAGGCGTTGGCAAGGGCGTTGGCAAGGAACAAGGAAGTGGACGTGATGGTGGTGCAGGCAGAGGCCGAGGTCGTGTGCAAGCACTAATTTCGCAACAACAAAGGGCCACATCTCCTCGCTCGCACGTCCTGTCCCAAATTCTTGGGGCCCGCAGCAGTACACCACTGTTGAACCAAGACCAGTGTCAACAGGTTGTTACTTGGATAGCGGATAATGCTTCAAGTCAGATGGGCACCTCCACAAACACCCTGTCTTCCACACGGTCAACTGTCAGTAGCCGTGATACTGCACCGCACATTTCCCAACCTGATCCTCCTTCCTACCACCTGGCCGAGTACACGTCCACTGACATTACTGATCCCACACTAGGACACTCGGAAGAGCTGTTCACGTATCCATTCGCAGAATCTGGCCTGTCGCCACCTCCTCTTGAAGGGGATGATGAGGAGATGGTATGTACAGATGCCCAAATATTTGAGCAGCCACGTTCTCACGAACGGAACGTTGTCAAAGTGTCTCAACAAGGGGTGGACGATGATGAGACACAATTGCCAGGAAGTCAGGAGTAGTATCAGGGTGCGGAAGAGGAAGACGACGTGGTGGATGATCCAGTAGCTGACCCAACATGGCAGGAGGATATGCAGAGCGAGGACAGCAGTGCACAGGGGGAGGGAGGCGTAGCATCCCAACAGGCAGTAAGAGGCAGGGTTGCGTCCGCAGGCAGAAGGCAGGCAACCGTTCCCCGGAACAACAACACGACTCAAGGTGCCTGTGCAAATGTTCGGTCTTCCCGAGTCTGGGAGTTTTTTAAGTTGGCTCCAGAAGACTCTAAAAAGGCCATTTGCCACACCTGCCATGCCAGTATCAGAAGGGGTACGAAAACTAGTAGCCTGACCACCACCAGCATGATCAGGCACATGTCAGCCAAGCACCCGACTTTGTGGGAAGTACAACAGAGTCGAGGAGCGGTGCTTGCTGATGTCACTGCTACGTCTTCGCCTGTTGTGCGCGCGAGACACTCCCCTGTCCATGCTGGCCGCGAACAAGCCTCCGGGCCTGCACCTGAAGTTGCCCACGCACAAATTACACCACCATCAAGCACGTCCTTGTCCCAGCGCAGCGTTCAATTATCCATTCAGCAAACATTTGAACGCAGGTGCAAATACGCTGCCAACGCCCCACATGCCATGATCACAATTCGCGACTCATAGCGCTAGAAATGTTGCCTTTCCGGCTGGTGGAGACGGACGCATTCCGCGACCTGATGGCCGCTGCTGTCCCACGTTACTCGGTCCCCAGCCGCCACTATTTCTCGAGATGTGCCGTCCCCGCATTGCATAACCACGTGTCCAACAGCATCACACGTGCCCTGAACAATGCTGTTTCAGCCAAAGTCCACCTAACCACAGACACGTGGACAAGTGCTTGTGGGCAAGGCCGCTACATCTCCTTGACGGCACACTGGATTAATATTGTGGAGGCTGGGACCCAGTCTGAGCGAGGGACGGAACACGTCCTTCCCACACCAAGGATAGCAGGCCCTACCTCTGTCAGGGTTTCACCGACACTCTACAGCTCCGGAATGTCATGCTCCTCAGCCTCCTCCTCCTGCGCATCCTCATCCACTGTACCCTCCACACCAGTCCCAAGCTGGAAGCACTGCAGCACTGCCTCTGCAAAGCGGCAACAGGCTGTGCTGAAGCTAGTCTGCATAGGTGACAAACCCCACAATGCAGAAGAGGTGTGGACAGCTCTGAAACAGCAGGCAGATCACTGGCTAACACCTCTGAACCTAAAGCCAGGAAAGGTCGTGTGTGACAATGGCCGTAACCTGGTGGCAGCTTTGAGGCAAGGGCAGCTGACGCATGTTCCATGCGTGGCCCATGTGCTCAACCTGGTGGTTCAGAGGTTTGTGAAGTCATACCCAGAGGTGTCTGACCTGCTGGTAAAAGTTCGGCGTCTGTCTGCACATTTTCGCAAGTCACCTGCTGCTTCAGCCGACCTTGCCGGCTTTCAGCGCCGTTTGCGTCTTCCGGCCCACAGACTGGTGTGTGATGTCCCCACGCATTGGAATTCAACTCTGCACATGTTGGTCAGGATATGTGAGCAGAAGAGGGCAGTTGTGGACTACCTGCATCACCTAAGCCGTCGGGAAATGGGTCAAACTCCACACATAACACCTGAGGAGTGGAGATGGATGTCGGACCTATGCACCGTCTTCCAAAACTTTGAGGACTCCACCAAGATGGTGAGCGGCGATGACGCCATTATTAGTGTCACCATACCACTACTCTGCCTTCTACAACGGTCTCTGCTGAAAATCAAAGAGGATGCATTGCAGGCCGAGCGCGATGACTTGGAGCAAGAAACAGTAGTGGGTGTGGGTGAAAACACACAGCCCAGCCTCATCTCATCACAACGTGTAATTTTTACGCCCATTCTTTTTGAATGGGCATTACAACGACAGGCTACCCGCTCCTTTTCAATGGGAAAAATGTTTTGAGGCCCTCCTGCACGTCTCTATCCAAGGACAATGTGGAGCCTCCCATTTTTTGGCTGCCCTGCCAAAGGGCTATACTACAATACACCCACTTGAGGTTTACAGGCCCTACTACATGTCTGTATGCATGGGTCATTGTTGAACCTTCCAATTTTTGGCTGCCCTGACCAAAGGGCTATACTACAATACACCCACTTGAGGGTTACAGGCCCTACTACATGTCTGAATGCATGGGTCATTGTTGAACCTCCCAATTTTTGGCTTTCCTGACCAAAGGGCTATACTACAATACACCCACTTGAGGGTTACATGCCCTACTACATGTCTGTATGCATGGGTCATTGTTGAACCTTCCAATTATTGGCTGCCCTGGCCAAAGGACTATACTACAATACACCCACTTGAGGGTTACAGGCCCTACTACATGTCTGAATGCATGGGTCATTGTTGAACCTCCCAATGTTTGGCTGCCCTGGCCAAAGGGCTATACTACAATACACCCAGTTCTTGTTTACAGGCCCTCCTGCACGTCTCTATCCAGGGACAATGAGGAGCCTCCCAATTTTTGGCTGCCCTGGCCAAAGGCCTATACTACAATACACCCACTTGAGGGTTACAGGCCCTACTACATGTCTGAATGCATGGGCATTGGTAAACCTCCCAATTTTGGACTGCCCTGGCAAAGGCCAAAGGGCTATACTACAATACACCCAGTTCTTGTTTACAGGCCCTCCTGCATGTCTGTATCCAGGGGCATTGGTAAACCTCCCAATTTTGGACTGCCCTGGCAAAGGAAGATACTACAATAGACCCAGTTCCTCAAAATGGGCACATTATTTCAAGACAGGGCTTCATGTTCGTCTCTTCTCAGGGTCATCGGAGTGCCGCACAATGTTTTCATGTAAAATCTTTCATGTATTAAACAAAAAGTAACATACACCAGCTGTATCTCACTATTGGGTATGTGCCCTTAACATTTCCACCCTAAATATTCATTTTGGTGTCATTTTGGAAGGTTTTCTGGAGACTCCGTAAAATTGGCGTGAAACTCGGACAACATTGTTCACAGCTGTGACTTTTGAGTGAGAAATGCTTCCAGGGGTCTTCCCCATGGTGTTGCCATGTCATTTGAGCACTCTTCTGAGAGTTTTGTGACATTTTTAGGGTTTTTCCATGCTGCCGGCAGTCATTTCATGAAAATACTCGTGTCTCCCATAGGATAACATTGGGCTCGGTACTCGGGCCGAGTACACGAGTATCTCGGGATGCTCGGCCCGAGCTTCGAGCACCCGAGCATTTTAGTACTCGCTCATCACTAATATTTTCAGTTGTTTCTCACTTTTTTGTTATGTATATAATTCCACTTGTGTTAATTCATAGTTTTGATGCCTTCAGTGTGAATCTACAATTTTCATAGTCATGAAAATAAGGAAAACACTTTGAATCAGAAGGTGTGTCCAAACTTTTGGTCTGTACTGTATATATATATATATATATATATATATATATATATATATATATTACCGTATATACTCGCGTATAAGCTGAGCTTTTCAGCCCAAAAATTGGGCTGAAAAGTCCCCCCTCGGCTTATACGCGAGTATACAGCCCCAGTGGTAGTATACAGCCGCCCACCACCCCCATCAGTATACAGGCCCCCCCATCAGGATCCAGGGCCCCCCCTCCTTGCTCCGCAAAACCTGCAAAGGAAAATCATTATACTTATCACTGTCCTGTCGCCGCCGGACCGCCGCTGCCATCGCGATCCCAGTCTTCTTCCGGCTTCCTGTGGTCGCAGGCAATGACGTCATTGCCTGCGCCGACCACAGGAAACCGGAAGACGCTGGAAGAAGACGGGGATCGCGATGGCAGCGGCGGTCCGGCGGCGACAGGACAGTGATAAGTATGATGATTTTCCTTTGCAGGTTTTGCGGAGCAAGTAGGGGGTCCCTGGATCCTGATGGGGGGCCTGTATACTGATGGGGGTGGCGGGCGGGCGGCTGTATACTACCACTGGGGCTGTATATGCCTCTGGGACTCCTGTATACTACCACTGGGGCTGTATATACCTCTGGGGATGCTGTATACTACCACTGGGGCTGCTGTATACTACCACTGAGGCTGCTTTATATACCTCTGGGGCTGTTGTATACTACCACTGGGGCTGTATACACCACTGGGGCTGCTGTATACTACCACTGGGGCTGTATATACCACTGGGGCTGCTGCTGTATATACGACTGGGGAGGCTGCTGTAACACTGCTGGGGCCTGTGTATACCATTGGGGAGGCTGCTGTATACCACACTGCTGGGGGCTGTATACCTGTGCTGGGGTCCACCCTCGGCTTATACAGAAGTCAATAGTTTTCCCAGATTTTGGGGGCAAAAGTAGGGGGATCGGCTTATACACGGGTCGGCTTATACACGAGTATATACAGTATATATATATATATATTTACATATACCGTATATACTCGTGTATAAGCCGACCCGTGTATAAGCCGACCCCCCTACTTTTGCCCCCAAAACCTGGGAAAACGTATTGACTCGCGTATAAGCCGAGGGTGGACCCCAGCACAGGTATACAGCCCCCAGCAGTGTGGTATACAGCAGGTCCCCAGCACAGTATACAGCCCCAGCAGTGTGGTATACAGCAGGTCCCCAGCACAGTATACAGCCCCAGCAGTGTGGTATACAGCAGGTCCCCAGCACAGTATACAGCCCCAGCAGTGTGGTGTACAGCAGGTCCCCAGCACAGTATACAGCCCCAGCAGTGTGGTATACAGCAGGTCCCCACCACAGTATACAGCCCCAGCAGTGTGGTATACAGCAGGTCCTCAGCACTGTATACAGCCCCAGCAGTGTGGTATACAGGTCCCCAGCACAGTATACAGCCCCAGCAGTGCCATTATACAGCCCCCCCTCACAGTATGGCGCCCCCCTCCCTCACAGGATGACTCCCGCATGCAGCGCTGCGCACATACATTACCTGGCTATCAGCTGTCACCCTCCGGTGACGGATCGTTCTCCTGGCTCCGGGCTGCATCTTCATTTGTGTTTTCCTGCTTGTCACGTGACCGGCCGGGGTTGCGATGACGTCATCGTGATGAGCCCCGGCCACAAGCAGGAAGACACAGAGGAAGATGCAGCCTGGAGCCAGGAGCAGCGAATCGCCACCAGAGGGTGACAGCTGATAGCCAGGTAATGTATGTGCGCAGCGCTGCATGCGGGGCCATCCTGTGAGGGGGGGACGCCATACTGTGAGGGGGGCCTGTATACTGATATGACTCGCGTATAAGCCGAGGGGGGGACTTTTCAGCCCAATTTTTGGACTGAAAAACTAGGCTTATACGCGAGTATATAAGGTATATGTATATATATAGTCTATGTCAGAGTAACTTTTTTTAGTTCATTCCTTGTGTGCTGGATTGTTTCTGCAAATAGGACTGCACTATAGAGATTGGTGAACAAGCCACATGATGGTCTGAGGTATGGAAATGCAAGTTACTACACACTCTTGAAAAACAGGGCTGGCCTAATGCAGTCTTCAAGTTCTGCAAACAGTACATTCAGGGTTTCCTAAGCGTTGCACGAGGTGCTAAAATCATCACCTTTCTAAGGAAAAACTGAAAATTTGCACTGTTTACAGCCTTGACGAAGTAGTGGGCTACTCCTGTGCTAGACGTCTCTGTGTAAGTACCAGGGGGCAAGAGGAATCCTCAAGGCTTTTCATCACAGCTCTCCCTGAACCCTCTCAGCCCTTTGACCACAGTGTTTTGTTTGATGCTCTTTTGACTCCAATTTTGAGATTCTGCATGAAAATCTGCATGTCTATCCTGAGGCTAGTAGAGTCTATGACAGGTGCTATGCCCATATAGCTTTTTTTTCCCTTGCACATGTGGTTCAGATTTCTTTTTTTCTGCCCAAAAATCTGCCCCAATTCTGAAACTAAACAATAATAATGGCAATATGTATCCATTATGTCTCACCCAATATCATGGCTCTCAGGAGACTGCTAGTGTTACCAGAACTGACACCACTGAGGTTATCCTAGATCACACAGCAGGATTCCATGCTGCGAGATACCCACTGTGTAAAGATGAGCGAACCTTACCCGACATTTTCATCAATTTCAAATTCGGCCTGAACATAGAAGATTTGGCTCGGGATCGGAAATTCAAAAATTTCTCCAAAATTTGACAATGCAGCTATGTTAGGAAAATAAGTTTGAAATTTAAAATCGCTGTATAACTTTCCATGTTTGCGGCCATAATGCTTGCCAGAAGACCCGTTGGCTGGGACATCATCTTACGGTTAGGAGTGTCCCAAGCCATCGGGTCTACCAGCTAGTATCAAGCTTTTAAAAGAAAGAGACCAGAGATGTTTTTGTGACCCAGATTAAATCACCCGAATGTCCACACACATATTTTGCAGTACAAAAAGTTTTAATTAAGTTACTGGTGGTACAAAAACAGGTAACAGTCAAAGGTAAACAAGGACAGTGTGGAAGAGGGAGGTGGGAGAGGAAGGCAGGAGAAGCAATAGGACAAATGTACCCTCACCCTGGTTGCTAAGAAGAAATGCCTGTGCTCAAAGAGGGACAATCACTCCAGCGCAAGCGCTAAGGTGAAATGTCACCTAATCCGTGCAGTGAGAGCTGCAGGCAATCTAACTAACACTTACCCATGGGTGTGATTAAGGGGTCCAGTGCACTCCTGCCTTCGTCTCAGAGGCCCCGACACGTGTTTCGCGTCCGGCTTTCTCAAGGGGCGAGTGGTGCTGAGTGCTCTAGGTGGCTGGCCTATATAGGGGAGCGGGTGACAGCTGCAGCTTATTCGGCTGCATAACGCGTCTTTCCGCCGGAAGTGGAGTGGCGGGGAGGACTCTCCTGGGTGCGCTGTGGTCGGGAAGGAAAGTTCCCATGACGTCACATCCGGGCGCAACCTTTCTGGAGGTCCCCGTCACCGTAGACTTCCGGCGGTTCAGTGCGCATGCGCGCGTTGCTCGCCACCATTTTGGAGAAGGGCAAAAGAAGCTCTTTTTTGCCCCTCTCCTATGTTTTTAGTATTTTGATAAGATCGCTCATCTATCAAGGGGGGCAGTGATGAGGGGGTTAACTGGAACAATGGGCCGGAGACAAAAAGGAGAGGAGAGGACAACATGATAACAATAACTACACAGTAGGGGGTATACAGACAGAGGAAGGAAGAAGAGGGAGATATGAGTAAAAAGTAGGGAGACATAATCGATTTTAAAGAATGTCCATATAATACAACTCCACAATCCTCCTTCATGTCCACTTCATGTGTATCAGCTCTCCATAGTCATTATCGGTGTCTCAGGGGCCAGATTGTATCATCAGTTACTTCCCAATCCAGGCTGTCAGTCGCTCACATATAGGCCAGTATAAAAAAAATGGTGCAAAGCTAAAATAGACAAGTAAACAAAGAGCAGAGTTAAAACAGCTGACTATCCTCGATTGAGGTACAAATAGCCATGAAGGTCCCTTCGCTGGCAAATAGATATGCAGGGTATACTGGCTAGTATCAAGCTGTAGAATTTTTTTAAGCTTTAAATTCATTTTTTAAGCTTCATTTAGTTTGCATTGTTTGAATTTTGGAAACAATGCCAGATGGGGCAGTAGTTGTGAAGTCCAGGAAGAATACAATGTCTTTAAAACATCCATTTAAGAGAGCTTAATATATTTTTTTTTTTTTTATTATTTTATTATTTTTTTTATTTCTTTTTTTGGGTGAGAGCAAACATTTATTATTGCAGAAAGTTAAGGCCCAGTTACACACACAGATAATTGTGCAGAGATTGTTCGCAGATCTCTGGTTGCAGTGAAACCATGGACACATTGCTCCATTTTGTGTCCGTGTACAAATGGAACAATGTGTCCATGATTTCACTGCAACCAGAGATCTGCGAACAATCTCTGCATAATTATCTGTGTGTGTAACTGCGCCTTTAGGAGTGTGCGAGGCCATCTCTTCTACACTTATGTGATAGCAATTCATATAAAAATAGCTTATGACCATTATATGCTTCACACACATGTTCTTTTTCACACTCAAGAAACACCATACTATGGATATTGCTTCTTGAAAATGAGCAATCACTATTTAATGTCATTCCATTTGTTTACTATACAGATTTTTAGCAAGTGCACAACTTTGGTATTATATGTATAATTCACATGAAACTTGTCCTTGCATTGCTGCAGTGCACTGCCAACTAGCTTTATTTATCAGTATCCCAGATGAATTGGTGACCTGAGTAAAGTTATTTCTATTCATAATTATGTCTTCTACAAATATGTCAGTCTTCAATAATCACTGCACTTAGTACCTTCCCAAGCCAGGTTTTACTTTGTGGCATGGGGAATTGGTTGTGTGATTGATGTTACTTCTGCAGCCCACTGTATTGAAGGGTTAATTAGGGCAACTGGGCAACAAGGTTGTGCAAACAGTAAGATCTACTAGTGATTAATTCTGTTTGACTCAGTTCTGGAAGTGGAAGAGGCAGGCCCCTAGGAAAACCTAATAGCTGTCCCTTACGTGTGTGAGTGCCATATTCCTGCAGGCCCACTTTGGCGATGGATCCCACACAAGAGATTTCTGATATGGACAAGGTCATCTAAATCACAACCTCCGTGGCAGAGGGTGCATGAGAACCAGATCCAGAGTGGCATCTACCAGAGGACAACAACATGGACACATATATGACCTGGTACTCCATCGCGCTACCCACATTGGGCCTGATGTGCAGCGAGGTGCAGATACTGTGCTGGGCTCAAATGTCAGATTAGGACCTGAGCTCACAGATCAGAGGTAACCCGTTCCCAAGTGCAGTTCTCAGGAGTCACAAACAGTGCATGTTTTCAGGATTTCCTTAGCATTGCACAAGGTGCTGGAATCTCAACATTTTTTTAATTTGCGTTTTATTTCGATTTTTGAGAAGCAGAATAAACATAAAACAGCAAGTAAGGAACTGTTTTTCATCTTTTTTGATGCTGTTTGCTGGGCGGTAAAATTGATAAAACAGCTTTATTCCTAGGGTCAGTTTGATTACTGTGATGCCACATTTATATGTGTTTTTCTTTTCATGTTTTGCCTCTTTCACACAATAAAAACAATTTTATAGAAAAAAATATTTTACACTGCTATATTATGACAGCTATAGCTTTTTTATTTTTCTGCTGCTGGAGCTGAGTGAGGGCTTGTCTTTTGCGGGAAGAGATGACCTTTTCAGGATTCCCATATTTATTTATATTTCACTTTTTCATTATGATTTATTCCCCTCTTTCCAGTGGTTTGACGAAAAAGCCTAATTTTTGTCACATTTTTTATTTTTATTAGTGATCATGGAAGGGGTTAACTAGTGTGTCAGATGCATAGATCAGGTCATTCCAGACATGGCAATGGCAAATATGTATGCTTGTTTTGTTTGTTTTCTTATTAAACAATTATTTTATATATTGGTACAATTTTTTTTGTTTCATTTCTTTCTTTTTTATTTTGTGTTTTTGTTTTTTACTTAAAGTTTACAATTTTTTAAAATTTGTCTTTTTACTTTTTTACTTAGACACTCCATGAGACTTTACATTTTATTAATCTGATCACTGGTCTAACATATTGCAATGCATATGTATTGCAATGCATTAGACCTGTCAGTATAACACTGGCAAGAACGCCTGTTAGACCATGCTCATGGCATAGTTTAAAAGACCACCATGGCTGACAGTTGATGAGGCCATTATTTGACCTCTTGCTCTAGTGCCATCTATTTGGCCCCCATGATCGCGTCGGTCCCGATCAATTGAGAGAGGGACTTCCTACCCTCTCTCAAGCTTCTAAATACTGCAATTGCTATTGATCATGGCATTTCAAGGGTTAAACAGTAATGCTTGGTTATCACTCAAGCTGCGCTCCTGCTGGTGACTGCATGTGCACAGCTTCTGTGCCCGCATGATTGCCAGCACGCCCATTAGTAGGAACACAGTGGCAAAGAGGACATACCGATACCTCCAATGTTGGGAGGGAGTTAATATTAAGGAGAATTAATTTTAGACTATTGACTCAATCCTACACAACAGTCATGGTCTCTCATGTGGCCTCTTGGGAAAATGATTTTCCCTCCGCTGACTTTTACTATAGTCTGCCATACTTTAGTATGGCAGTATATATAGTGGGTACGGAAAGTATTCAGATACCTTTACATTTTTCACTCTTTGTTTCATTGCAGCCATTTGGTAAATTCTAAACTGTTCATTTTTTTCTTATTAATGAACACTCTGCACACCATCTTGACTGAAAAAACAGAAATGTAGAACTTTTTGCAAATTTATTAAAATAGAAAAACTGAACTATCACATAGTCATAAGTATTCAGACCTTTTGCTCAGACACTTATATTTAAAGGGAACCTGTCAGGTGGCTTATGCCTCCCCAGCTATCACTATCTGTGCCTGTAGCTTCATAATACTATTCTAATCATCACTGTCTGAGCTCATAGTGTAATGTGAAAGGTGAAAAAAAGCATTTATACACTTACATTTCGGTCTACACCTTGGAGGAGGGGGACTGTCTGGCAGGGTAATAGTTAACTCACTATTAACTTGCATGGCTAAAGGACCTATGTGATGTAACGATCATGTTACCATAGTGGGCGGAGCTAAGAGAGCAAACTTATTATGCCCTAAGGGACTTAGCTCCGCCTACTGTAGTCACAAGGTTATGATATCACATCAGGTCTCCCAACATGTTCTAACATAAGGCTGAAATGTTAACTATTAACCTGCCAAACAGTCTTCGTCCTCCAAGCTGGTGACTGACTGCCTCATTACATAAGGAAATGTAAGTGTATAAATACTTTTTTTTCACCTTTAACATTACACCATTAGCTCAGACAGGGATGATTAGACTGGTATTATAAAGGTACAGACAGTGATAGCTAGGGAGGCATAAACTAGCTGACAGATTCCCTTTAAGTCACGTTTTCCATTTCCTTGTGATACTCCTTAAGACGGTTCTACTCCTTCATTGGAGTCCAGCAGTGTTTAATTAAACTGATAGGACTTGATTTGGAAAGGCACACAGCTGTCTATATAAGACCTCACCGCTCACAGTGCATGTCAGACCAAATGAGGTCAAAAGAACTGCCTAAGGAGTTCAGGGACAGAATTGTGGCAAGGCACAGATCTGGCCAAGGTTACAAAAGAATTTCTGCAGTACTCAAGGTTCCTAAGAGCACAGTGGCTTCCATAATCCTTAAAAAGAAGAATTTTGAGACCACCAGAGGTCTTCCAAGACCTGGCCGTCCAGCCAAACTGAGCAATTGTGGAAGAAGAGCCTTAGTGAGAGAGCTAAAGAAGAACCTCAAGATTTATATGGCTGAGCTCCAGAGATGCAGCAGGGAAATGGGAGAAAGTTCCACAAAGTCAACTATCACTGCAACCCTCCACCAATCGGGCCTTTATGGCAGAGTGACCCAAGGGAAGCCTCTCCTCAGTGCAAGACATATGAAAGCCCGCATAAAGTTTGCAAAAAACACATGAAGGACACTTAGACTATGAGAAATAAGATGCTCTGGTCTGATGAGACAAAGATAGAACTTTTTGGTGATAACTCTAAGTGTTATGTGTGGAGAAAACTAGGCACTGCTCATCACCAGCCCAATACAGTTCAAAAGTGAAACATGGTGGTGGCAGTATCATGCTATAGGGGTGTTTTTCAGATGCAGGGACAGGATGACTGGTTGCAATTAAAGGAAACATGAATGTGACCAAGTAAAGAGATATCCTGGATGAAAACCTCTTCCAGGGTGTTCTGGACCTCAGACTTGCCGAAAGTTCACCTTCCAACAAGACAATGACTCTAAGCACACAGCTAAAATAACAAAGGAGTGGCTTCATAACAACTCTGTCACCATTCTTGACTGACCCAGCATGAGCCCTAACCTAAACCCAATTGAGCATCTCTGGAGAGATCTGAAAATGGCTGTCCACTGATGTTTACTGATGGCTTAGTGATAGGAAACAAAGGGTGGTCATTAATGGAACACACTCAGAATGGGTCACAGTTAACAGTGGCGTACCACAGGGGTCAGTATTGGGCCCACTTCTTTTTAATATATTTATTAATGACCTTGTAGGGGGCATACAGAGTAGAATCTCAATATTTGCAGATGACACTAAACTCTGCAGGGTAATCAATACTGAGGAGGACAATTTTATAGTTGTGGCCAAAAGTATTGACACCCCTGCAATTCTGTCAGATAATACTCAGTTTCTGCCAGAAAATGATTGCAATCACAAATTCTTTGGTATTATTATCTTCATTTAATTTGTCTTCAATGAAAAAACACAAAAGAAAATGAAGCAAAAAGCAAAACATTCATCATTTCACACAAAACTCCAAAAATGGGCCAGACAAAAGTATTGGCACCCTCAGCCTAATACTTGTTTGCACAACCTTTAGCCAAAATAACTGCGATCAACCGCTTCTGGTAACCAACAATGAGTTTCTTACAATGCTCTGCTGGAATTTTAGACCATTCTTCTTTTGCAAACTGCTCCAGGTCCCTGATATTTGAAGGGTGCCTTCTCCAAACTGCCATTTTTAGATCTCTACACAGGTGTTCTATGAGATTCAGGTCTGGACTCATTGCTGGCCACCTTAGAAGTCTCCAGTGCTTTCTCTCAAACCATTTTCTAGTGCTTTTTGAAGTGTGTTTTGGGTCATTGTCTTGCTGGAAGACCCATGACCTCTGAGGGAGACCCAGCTTTCTTACACTGGGCCATACATTATGCTGCAAAATTTGTTGGTAGTCTTCAGATTTCATAATGCCATGCACACGGTCAAGCAGTCCAGTGCCAGAGACAGCAAAGCAACCCCAAAACATCAGGGAACCTCTGCCATGTTTGACTGTAGGGACCGTGTTCTTTTCTTTGAATGCCTCTTTTTTTCTCCTGTAAACTCTATGTTGATGCCTTTGCCCAAAAAGCTCTACTTTTGTCTCATCAGACCAGAGAACCTTCTTCCAAAACGTTTTAGGCTTTCTCAGGTAAGTTTTGGCAAACTCCAGCCTGGCTTTTTTATGTCACGGGGTAAGAAGTGAGGTCTTCCTAGGCATCCTACCATACAGTCCCTTTTAATTCAGACGCCGACGGATAGTACGGGTTAACACTGTTGTACCCTCGGACTGCAGGGCAGCTTGAACTTGTTAGGATGTTAGTCGAGGTTCTTTATTCGCCATCCGCACAATCTTGCGTTGAAATCTCTCGTCAATTTTTCTTTTCCGTCCACATCTAGAGAAGTTAGCCACAGTGCCATGGGCTTTAGACTTCTTGATGACACTGCGCACGGTGGACACTGGAACATTCAGGTCTTTGGAGATGGACTTGTAGCATTGAGATTGCTCATGCTTCCTTTTAATTTGGTTTCTCAAGTCCTCAGACAGTTCTTTGGTCTTCTTTCTTTTCTCCATGCTCAATGTGGTACACACAAGGACACAGGACAGAGGTTGAGTCAACTTTAATGCATGTCAACTCGCTGCAAGAGTGATTTAGTTAGTGCCAACACCTGTTAGGTGCCACAGGTAAGTTACAGGTGCTGTTAAATACACAATTTGTGTAAATTACACAGTGCCAATACTTTTGTCCACCCCCTTTTTATGTTTGGTGTGGAATTATATTTAATTTGGCTTTAGGACAATTTTTTTTTGTGTTTTTTCATTGAAGACAAATTAAATGAAGATAATAATACCAAAGAATTTGTGATTGCAATAATTTTCAGAAAGAAACTGAGTATTATCTGACAGAATTGCAGGGGTGTCAATACTTTTGGCCACAACTGTATATTACAGGAGGATTTATGTAAACTAGAAGCTTGGGCTGATAAATGGCAAATGAGCTTTAATGGGGATAAATGTAAGGTCATGCACTTGGGCAGAGGAAACAAAAGGTATAATTATGTGCTTAATTGTAAAACACTGGGCAAAACTATCACTGAAAAAGACCTGGGTGTATGGGTAGATGACAAACTCACATTTAGTGGCCAGTGTTAGGCAGCTGCTGCAAAGGCAAATAAAATAATGGGATGTATTAAAAGAGGCATAGATGCTCATGAGGAGAACATGAAAAACATAGCTGAACTAGAGCGGGTGCAGAGAAGAGTGACCAAGGTTATTAGAGGACTGAGGGGTCTGCAATACCAAGATAGGTTATTAAACTTGGGGTTATTTAGCTTGGAAAAACGAAGGCTTAGGGTGATCTTATAATAATGTACAAATATATGAGGGGACAGTACAGAGACCTTTCTAATGATCTCTTTACTCTTAGGCCTGAGACTGGGACAAGGGGGCATCCTCTACGTCTGGAGGAAAGAAGGTTTAATCATAATCACAGACGTGAATTCTTTACTGTAAGAGCAGTGAGACTATGGAACTCTCTTCCACATGATGTTGTAATGAGTGACTCACTACTAACATTTAAGAAGGGTCTGGATGCCTTTCTTGAAAATTATAATATTACCAGTTATATATACTGGATTCTTTGATAGGGCGTTGATCCAGGGAATTAGTCTGATTGCCATATCTGGAGTCAGGAAGGAATTTTTTCCCCCAATGTGGAGCTTAGGGTTGCCACATGTTTTTTTTGCCTTCCTCTGGATCAACATGTTAGGCTATGGGTTGAACTTGATGGACTAAAGGCTTCCTTCAACCTTAAAAACTATGTTACTATGTTACCATTCAACCTGACGGAATTGGAGAGGATCTGCAAGGAGAATTGCAGAGGATCCTCAAATCCAGGATTGAAAAAGTTGTTGCAACATTCCCAAGAAGACTAATGGCTGTACTATCTTAAAAGGGTGCTTCTATTCAATACTGAGCAAAGGGTCTGAATACTTATGACCATGTGATATTTCAGATTTTCTTTTTTAATAAATTTGCAAAAACGTTCTACTTTTCAGTTTTTTAAGTCAAGATGGGGTGCAGAGTGTACATTAATGAGTAAAAAATTACCTTTTTTGAATTTACCAAATGGCTGCAATGAAACAAATAGTGAAAAATGCAAAAGGGTCTGAATGCTTTCCATACCCACTGTATTAAAATTGTAGTAACTCATCAGCTCCTCAAATTGCGGAAGTCTATAAGAGCTGTTGCATATATGTGTCCACAAGTGCATCATTTAAATGCCATTTTCAACTATTGCTGAAAAAGAAGTGTAAATATAGGGTCTTATCTGATTAATAAACACTGATAGTGATAGGTTTTGCTGACCTTAGCGGGTTGTTAAAAGGACACTGTCAAGTCATTTTTCAGTATGATACTAATATTACCCTTGAATAGTACCTGGGCAAACCTTTTAAAAACATATAAAATAATTATTGTACCATTTGTAGTTTGCATGTTATCAGCATTGTCAGACCCTGCAGGGAGCTCCAGGATTAGTCCTCTCCATTATAAGCAAACAGGAATAGTCCAGTTGCTGCATAAACTGTCATGTAATTATGTAACCTAAGAGGACAACAGAGAGAAGGTGTGCATTTAACAGGTTTATATTTTTATTTTTACTCGCAGTGCCCAATATAAAACAGGAAGGTGTCTCACATGGGGCAAATATAGTGAACACCCCACACTGACAATAATATACTAATTCAATTGTTACTAGCACTAGCACTTTATTAATGATTTGTAGTGTCAGTTGCTGCAGATGTACTGGTGATGTGTGCTCTGTTTGTATTGCATAATTTGTATATCATCTTCCATGTAACAATTGGATTTGTATATTATTGTCAGTGTGGGGTGGTCACTATATTTGCCCCATGTCTGCCACCTTCCTGTTTTATATTGGGCACTGCAAGTAGAAATAAAAATATAAACCTGTTAAATGCACACCTTCTCTCCATTGTCCTCTTTGGTTACATTTATCTAGGAGTCTGTGGGACTAGGTGATTACATATTGCTTGTGTCCCCTTTACAGATTGTATGGAATTATTGCATTTGTCATCTAATTATGCACCCCTTCTCAGCAGTTCCTCCTCCTTTTTCTCCAAGTGCAAAGTAGTTTCAGTTTTCATTGGAGCTTCTGAACTGTTGAGGACATGGAGGGAGCGAGCCATTACAGATTTGCCTTCTCTAAACTCCATTTGTTTCTCTAAGCAGGTATCCGTGCTGTGACAGTTTCTGTGTCGTTTTTGACCTCTTGTGATGCTGCAAACACAGAGAACAGAGAGGAGAATACAGCCCCCCCCCCCCACACACACACACACACTGATGTCATGTGCAGTGATGTAGTGTGAGTATGTGACATGTATATTCATGCTGTGGGGAGAGGATAGCGGAAAACTAAGTGGATCACTCACTGTGAATGAAAGATGGAATACATCTCTTTATTTGAAGTTAACAGAGGACAGTAGGGAAATATAAATAAAATAAATACATAAATAGAGAGAGTTTAGAGCAAGGAATTAGAAAATGATAGCAAATACATATGGATTTTTGACCTGACAGACTTTCTTTAACCGGTCACAACTACCACAAAAGTTTCAAAGGCTGTTGTAAAGATGCAACAATTCTTAACTTATACTGATAACAGATGTGGATTTCAATCCTGCACTGCTGATTAAAGAGATCAAGCATAATCTTCAGAATAATTTATTGGCCTATGCCTTTCTTAGCATACAAGCTATTTCCTCAGGGCAAATATCCTTGGTCAATCAACAGTCATGGTCTCTCATGTGACCCCCTTGGGAAAAAGATATGCCCACCTCTGACTTTTACTATACTCTGTCATACTGTGGTATGGCAATATAAAGGGTGAGCCATTTATATGGATGCACCTAAATAAATTGGGAAAATGGTTGGTGATATCAACTTCCTGTTTGTGGCACATTAGTATATAGGAGGGGGAAAACTTTTCCAGATGGGTGGTGAACATGGTGGCAATTTTAAAGTCAGCCATTTTGGATACAACTTTATTTTTTTCAATGGGAAGAGGGTCATGTGACACATCAAAATTATTGAGATTTTCATAAGGAAAACAATGGTGTGCTTTGTTTTAATGTAACTTTATTCTTTCATGAGTTATTTACAAGTTTCTGACCACTTATAAAATGTGTTCAAAGTGATGCCCATTGTGTTGGATTGTCAATGCAGCCCTCTTCTCTCATGCTTGACACACTGATAGCAACACCACAGAAGAAATGCTAGCACAGGCTTCCAGTATCCATTGTTTAAGATGCTGCACATCTTGTATCGAAGACAATTGCCTTCAGATGAGTGATGAGGCAAACTTTTTTGTGAATGGTGATGTTAACAAACAAAACCACCGCTATTGGTTTGACACTAACCCACAGTGGATAGATCCCTCCAAGACTGTTGGAACACAAAAATTGATGGTATGGTGTGGTATATGGGGTACAAAGACAGTGGGGCCATTCTTCATCAATAGAAACCTCAATGCCACTGGATATCTCAAATTGCTACATGAATCAGATATCCAGTGGCATTGACTTAAGATATCCAGTGGCATTAGTTAACTTCACCATTCACAAAAAAGTTTCCCTCATCACTCATCTGAAGGTAATTGCCTATGCTGTAAAGATACAAGATGTGCAGCATCTGAAACAACAGATATTGGAAGCCTGTGCTAGCATTTCTTCTGTGGTGTTGCTATCAGTGTGTCAAAAGTGGGAGAAGAGGGTTGCATTGACAATCCAACACAATGGGCAGCACATTGAACAAATTTTAGTAGTGGTCATAAACTTGTAAATAACTCATGAAAGAATAAAGTTACGTTAAAACCAAGCACACCATTGTTTTTCTTATGAAATTCTCAATAAGTTTGATGTGTCACATGACCCTCTTCCCATTGAAAAAAATAAAGTTGGATCCAAAATGGCCAACTATAAAATGGCAGCCATAGTCACCACCCATCTGGAAAAGTTTTCCTTCTCCCTTATACTAATGTTCCACAAACAGGAAGTTGATATCACCAACCATTCCCATTTTATTTAGGTGCATCTATATAAATCGCCAACCCTGTATATTAAAATTGTAGTAACCCATCACATTGGATGGAACAGTCTATAGGACTGTTGCGCATATGTGACCACAAAAGCATAATTTAAATGCCATTTTCAATTATTGGAATTTAGATGCAACAATTAAATTAAATTAATGAAATTAGAGCAGGCTCCAGTTGCTGTAGTTACAAACAGATGTCAGCTATGTAAATTAGCCAACATCTGCCTGGTATGAAACATGCTCAACTCCTTATCCTGCTTCATACAGTGTTTAGTGATGAATATGTCCACCATAGGTTGTTAAATAGTTAACCACTAGTTTGAGGCCACTGACAAACCCCTCATCAGTTTGGTGGTATCACGCTCACCTTAGTCCTGATGTATTCTTTGTGGAGTTTCTGAACACACTTTCCATGTTGAACATTTGTTTTTGCTATGTTTCATACCCTTAAAGGACATCTGTCAGTAAAATTTTGTAATGCAATATGAGACCTGCAAAATATATGAGCAGAGAGCCTGATTCCAGCAATGTATTACTAACTACATTGCTTCGTGTAGTTTTGATATAATTCCTGTTTTCTTGGTTGTAGAGTCAGAAAAACGGTGTTGCATAGGCTATAAATATATATGAAGAAATAAATCAGTACAGAATTAGGAGTATGAAAGATACCGATTCACATAAAAGAACAGCTAGCAGTGAGCGGTGCAGTAGTGATATTAAATATTACACAATGATGTAATCATCACACAAGACCATATTATTGTACTAAACAAATAAAGACCCACATTTTATAGTGTGTATATACATATATATCTCCAATGTGATGTCATATACATCATATGTGACATCATACGTGTTGGCTCAGAGGCTTGGAGTTTTACAACACATCACATACCATAACCCACATTGTGTTTGAAGTGGAATTGCTCCACTGACTTTTTAACAATATTCTCAAACATTTGACCTTGCTGATTATCTCACAGGCCGTGTCTATACATTAACACATAATCTCATTGTTTGGTGACAGGACAAATCACTAAACAAAACACTTTCCAAAAATGCCTTTGATAAAACCTGTAAATCTGTAGTAAGAGGTCGTTCTCCAGACAGCAACTATGTGGTTTCATACCAACACTTAGACTGTTAAACTAACAACAGATTGTAGAACATTATTGTTTTCAGATATTGTGTTGAGGACCATGGAATTAGGCCTCGGGCTTACCCAATGATTCTGAATCATACTACCAGATGTAAGTCAGCATTGCCAGTTTTTATATTTGTAATAAAATAAATCTTACTTTTATTAACAGAAAACGTGCTCTGTAATTTGGCGGTGAACTTTTTGCCCAGAACAATTGATTTAGAAAGAATAAAATATGGCCTTCAAATCTTGCAGTTATCATACCAGACCCCATCTGTAGAACTTTTTGACTCTTACTATTTAGTTTGTGGCTAGTTTACACAACAATAATGTTTCCATGTAAGCATATGCATCGTGTAGCAGTCATAAAACATTTCCCAGTACTTAGATGGTTGACTGGATGTGTTAAGCAGTTAAAGCTTCATTTACATGGTAATACCAATTAGAATTGGAATGGAACAAAGTGCTGCTTTTTTTAATGAAGTACTAATGATCTAACTGAATGTGTTGTGCTTCAGGACATTGTTTGCATTGGATGAGAGCAACATCCCCTCTGTTGGCATGGTAAACTCAGCATGCCATGGTAAACTAGGGTCTATGGTATTACAGTAAAACAAAGCTGAGTGGACTGATAATTGTCATTGTACAATACATCAGTGGATATGCATTCACTAGCCTGACTGATCAAAGCAAATATTTTTCTGAGCTTTAAACAGGGGGAGGCATCGATCTCCCTGACTTTGTCAAAGACTTGCCCCACAGCCTCCAATTGCCCCATGTCAACTATATATTAGTGCATCTCAATAAATTAGAATATCATCAAAAATGTAATTTATTTCAGTAATTCAATACAAAAAGTGAAACCCATGTATTATATAGAGCATGAACAGAAGGAATGGGGCACCGGTGTGAACGGCTTTAGGGAGCAGATGTATGGGGAGCATATAGTCCAGGACACCGTGCTGCCAGTCCAACAGGCTGATACTATATATAATCTTGAAAAGAAAAGACGGCACTCACCGGTGTGTTGCTTGCTTTATTGGCGGATTCGCTTCACATAGTGAAGGGAGGGGACAAGGCTGAGGTGACTATGCACTATGTGAAGCGAATCCGCCAATAAAGCAAGCAACACACCGGTGAGTGCCGTCTTTTCTTTTCAAGATCATGTATTATATAGAGTCATTACAGAAAGATCTATTTCAAGTGTTTATTTCTGCTAATGTTGATGATTATGGCTTACAGCCAGTGAAAACCCTAAGGTCATTATCTCAGAAAATTAAAGTAGGGAGGATGAAGGGGTAATGGTGGGTTTACATGTCCCAACGTCGGTCCGATATTGTATCCAACGCCGCAGGAGCGCGCTTTTTCTGGGCAGAATTCCAAGATCGCATAGGAGATGTTACACAGCACGATATCGGCATACAACGTCTCTACGATGTGTACGACCCCTTGTACGGCCGACCCAGGACGACCATTTAACATGGAGAGAATAGGGGACGTTGTACTGCACATCGTAGTTGGGCTTTCACACAGCACGATCCGGCTCCAACCTCCATCCAATATCGGTCCGTTGGAGAGCACGCTCATTCGATCCCCGATATCAGTTTGACATCGTTCGTGCATCGTATTGGACATTTACACCATACAACGCACGAACGATATCGGGGCCAACGCACGAACCACATGACTTTTGGTCGGAGTTGTACGCTGATATCGCGACGTGTAAAAACCCACCATAAAACCCTTGCTGCTGAATTCACACTTTGATGTCTCGTGGAATATAATATTGATTTAATAATTAACGCATTTCAGGGTACCCTGTCCCCTTCCTCAGGACAAATCAATATCATATTGAGGTCAGGGAGCCCTGATGCATGTTGACTAATAAATCACTATTATATTCACTCTTTGATGTCTTGTGGAATACAGCAGTGCAGTTATTAACCCTTCATCCTCCCTACTCTATATGCACCATGCTGTGGACTGCAGCAGACATAATATGCTTTTATAGTGGTTGTGACTCTCACAACCACACAGGGTGAAGCCAATGATACCTATTTAGGTAATATCTTATCTCTCAGACCCTTTATCGTCTCTAATTTTATTTGATGATATAATGATCTTTGGGTTTTCATTGGCCACAATCATCAACATTTACAGAATTGTTATATGTGTTTCACGTTTTGTACTGAATTACTTGAGAGATGATCTTAGTGCAATAAACTGGGACGATGTCCTGAGACATAAAAGTACACAAAGCAAATGGGAGATGTTTATTAGCATCCTGAATAGGACCTGTGCACAATATATATCCTATGGGAATAAGCATGCTAGAAATAGGAGGAAACCACTATGGCTAAATAAAGCGGTAAGAGGTGCAATAAGTGACAAAAAGAAAGCATTTAGGGAATTAAAGCAAGTAGGTAGTGATGAAGCATTAAATAAATACAGAAAATTAAATAACATCTGTAAAAAGCAAATTAAGGCAGCAAAGATTGAGACAGAGAGACTCATTGCCAGAGAAAGTAAAAATAATCCCAAAATATTTTTTTACTACATAAATAGTAAGAAACTAAAAAATGATGGTGTTGGCCCCTTTAAAAATAGTCTGGGTGAAATGGTGGATGAGGATGAGGAAAAAGCCAATATGCTAAATGACTTTTTTTCAAAAGTATTTACACAAGAAAATCCCATGACAGACAATATGATCAGTGATAACAAAAATTCTCAATTATATGTCACCTGCTTAACCCAAGAGGAAGTACAGCATCGTCTAAAAATCACTAAAATTGACAACTCCCCGGGCCCGGATGGGATACACCCCAGAGTGCTGCAGGAATTAAGTACTGTCATAGATAGACCATTATTTTTCATATTTAAAGATTCCATAATAACAGGGTCTGTACCACAGGACTGGCGTATAGCAAATGTGGTGCCAATATTCAAAAAGGGGACAAAAACTGAACTTGGAAATTATAGGCCAGTAAGCTTAACCTCCACTGTGGGTAAAATCCTAGAGGGTTTTCTAAGAGATGCTATACTGGAGTATCTGAAGAAATATAACCTCATGACCCATTATCAACATGGTTTTATGAGGGACCGTTCCTGTCAAACTAATCTGATCAGCTTCTATGAAGAAGTAAGTTCTGGACTGGACCAAAGAAATGCAGTGGATGTGGTGTATATGGACTTTTCAAAAGCTTTTGATACGGTGCCACACAAAAGGTTGATACATAAAATGAGGGCAATGGGGATAGGGGAAAATATGTGTAAGTGGGTTAAGAACTGGCTTAGTGATAGGAAACAAAGGGTGGTTATTAATGGAACACTCTCAGAATGGGTCACAGTTAACAGTGGGGTACCACAGGGGTCAGTGTTGGGCCCGCTTCTATTTAATATATTTATTAATGACCTTGTAGGGGACATACAGAGTAGAATCTCAATATTTGCAGATGACACTAAACTCTGCAGGGTAATCAATACAGAGGAGGACAATTTTATATTACAGGAGGATTTATGTAAACTAGAAGCTTGGGCCGCTAAATGGCAAATGAGCTTTAATGGGGATAAATGTAAAGTCATGCACTTGGGCAGAGGAAACAAAAGGTATAATTATGTGCTTAATTGTAAAACACTGGGCAAAACTGTCACTGAAAAAGACCTGGGTGTATGGGTAGATGACAAACTCACATTTAGTGGCCAGTGTCAGGCAGCTGCTGCAAAGGCAAATAAAATAATGGGATGCATTAAAAGAGGCATAGATGCTCATGAGGAGAACATAATTTTACCTCTATACAAGTCACTAGTGCGACCACACTTAGAATACTGTGTACAATTCTGGTCTCCAGTGTATAAGAAAGACATAGCTGAACTAGAGTGGGTGCAGAGAAGAGCGACAAAAGTCATTAGAGGATTAAGGGGTCTGCAATATCAAGACAGGTTATTAAACTTGGGGTTATTTAGCTTCTAGAAACGAAGGCTTAGGGGTGATCTTATAATAATGTATAAATATATGAGGGGACAGTACAGAGAACTTTCTAATGATCTCTTTACTCTTAGGCCTGAGACTGGGACAAGGGGGCATCCTCTACGTCTGGAGGAAAGAAGGTTTAATCATAATCACAGACGCGGATTCTTTACTGTAAGAGCAGTGAGACTATGGAACTCTCTGCCACATGCTGTTGTAATGACTGAGTCACTACTAACATTTAAGAAGGGCCTGGATGCCTTTCTTGAAAACTATAATATTACCGGTTATATATACTAGATTCTTTGATAGGGCGTTGATCCAGGGAACTAGTCTGATTCCCATATCTGGAGTCAGGAAGGAATTTTTTTCCCCAATGTGGAGCTTAGTGTTGCCACATGGGTTTTTTTGCCTTCCTCTGGATCAACATGTTAGGCTATGGGTTGAACTAGATGGACTTAAAGTCTTCCTTCAACCTTAAAAACTATGTTACTATGTTACTATGTTACTGATATAAATTAACTTTTTGATGATATTGTAATTCATTGAGATGCACTAGTATTTGTTGTAAAGCTTTCTAAAAGTTGTGTACAGAAGAACCAATAGAGTTTGATTAGATTTAAGCAATTGTGAGAATAAAGTCATTATTCAGAATATTGGAAAATGAGTTCTGCCAAAAAAAAAGACAAGTTGATTAAATTGAAAAATAAACTGTGCAAGTAAAGATTTTTTTTCAGCAGATGATGGAAAACAATTTTTAAGAAATGTGACTCTTTTACTGAACAAATTCAGTAAGAGTGGTAGAAACGAATGTACGAAATACCGTATATACTCGTGTATAAGCCGAGTTTTTCAGCCCAAAAATTGGGCTGAAAAGTCCCCCCCTCGGCTTATACACGGGTCATACGGTATGCTGTGGGGGGGGGGGGCTGTGACCGGGAGCTGGAGGAGGCAGGAGGGGGCCGCGGTGACCGCAGGCGGTCACGTGGGGCCGCCTCATTAATGCAATGAATATGCACGGCATCCCCCCGCCCATCAGCGGCGGGGGGATGCCGTGCATATTGCAATACACAGCCCCCCCTCCTTAATATGGGTCCCCCAGTATTAATAAACAGCCCCCCCCCTCCTTATCATGTGCCCCCAGGCTGCGGCAGCTGTCAAAATAACAAACAGTTTATACATCACCTTCCGTCGCAGCTCTCCGCTCCTCCGCTCGCCGGCTTCTTCTTTCTTCTTGTGCCGGTGTCATGTGACCGGGCGCAGGAGATGACGTCATTTCCTGCGCGCGGTCACAGAAGTCGGCACAAGAAGAAGAAGAAGCCGGCGAGCGGAGGAGCGGAGAGCTGCGACGAAAGGTGATGTATAAACTGTTTGTTATTTTGACAGCTGCCGCAGCCGGGGGGCACATGATAAGGAGGGGGGGGGCTGTTTATTAATACTGGGGGACCCATATTAAGCAGGGGGGGGCTGTTTACTACCACTGGGGCTGTATACTACCACTGGGGCTGTATACTACCACTGGGGCTGTATATACCTCTGGGGGGCCTGTATACTACCACTGCGGGGCCTGTATACTACCACTGGGGGGCCTGTATACTACCACTGGGGCTGTATACTACCACTGGGGCTGTATACTACCACTGGGGCTGTATATACCTCTGGGGGGCCTGTATACTACCACTGGGGGGCCTGTATACTACCACTGGGGCTGTATACTACCACTGGGGCTGTATATACCTCTGGGGGGCCTGTATACTACCACTGGGGGGCCTGTATACTACCACTGGGGCTGTATACTACCACTGGGGCTGTATATACCTCTGGGGGGCCTGTATACTACCACTGGGGCTGTATACTACCACTGGGGCTGTATATACCTCTGGGGGGCCTGTATACTACCACTGGGGCTGTATACTACCACTGGGGCTGCTGTATACTACCACTGGGGCTGCTGGGGATGCTATATGCTACCACTGGGGCTGCTATATACTACCACTGGGGCTGCTGTATACTACCACTGGGGCTGCTGGGGCTCCTATATACTACCACTGGGGCTGCTGTATACTACCACTGGGGCTGCTGGGGATGCTATATGCTACCACTGGGGCTGCTGGGGCTGCTATATACTACCACTGGGGCTGCTGGGGATGCTATATACTACTACTGGGGCTGCTGGGGATGCTATATACTACCACTGGGGCTGCTGTATACTACCACTGGGGCTGCTGGGGATGCTATATACTACCACTGGGGCTGCTGTATACTACCACTGGGGCTGCTGGGGCTGCTATATACTACCACTGGGGCTGCTGGGGATGCTATATACTACCACTGGGGCTGCTGGGGATGCTATATACTACCACTGGGGATGCTATATAGTACCACTGGGGCTGCTGGGGATGCTATATACTACCACTGGGGCTGCTGGGGATGCTATATACTACCACTGGGGATGCTATATAGTACCACTGGGGCTGCTGGGGATGCTATATACTACCACTGGGGCTGCTGTATACTACCACTGGGGAGGCCTGTATACCACACTGCTGGGGGCTGTATACCTGTGCTGGGGTCCACCCTCGGCTTATACACGAGTCAATAGGTTTTTCCAGATTTTTGGGGCAAAAGTAGGGGGGTCGGCTTATACACGGGTCGGCTTATACACGAGTATATACGGTAATCACCATTCCTTTCACTGTAATGATTAATGAGAGGTTATGATTGTTGATCAATAAAGCATTGATAAAGCCTACCTATCTAAGAATAGAGAGATAAACGCAAAATAAAGGCTGCAGCACTCAAAATTCGGATGTTTCCTCGCCTTTAATGGCCTTCAGGTATAAGGTAGCGACGTTTCGGTCAGTGATGACCTTCTTCCAGCCCACTGACCGAAACGTCGCTACCTTATACCTGAAGGCCATTAAAGGCGAGGAAACATCCGAATTTTGAGTGCTGCAGCTTTTATTTTGCGTCTATTTGTCTAGTATAGGTGGCTGGACACCACCTGAAGGACTGACAAGCACCTAGCAAGCCTGCTATAAAAAAAGAACCGCTGCTCAATAATTTTTCTTTTACTCTAAGAATAGAAAGAACAACTTTAAAAAAGACAAAAATTATTTCCAACATTGTATTAGTTATTCATTATTAATTTCTCTGTTACTACCTTTAATATAGACCATACCTGTAGAAAAAGAAGGGACTGCAGCATTCATGTGTAATGTTGACTAATAAATAAACATTTGCTTCTATGAATAGTGTGATCCCTTAGCTTTTTTTTATGGTTGATTGCAAGAAAAAAGTCATCATGAAGTCCTCCATGCATCTTTACAGTCAAAGCATGGATGTCCTGAGTTTTTTAACTTACACCTTATCACTCTGCTGATGTCACCCTGACATATAAAAAGGAAGCTGGCATTTAATATGTTCTCTAAGGCTGCTTTCACACTGCAATTTTTGAGAATCCGTGGCTGTCCGTTGTAAAATGGACAGCCATGGTTCTGATTTGGCCCCCATGTTATCCTACGGGCACGGATCGTATCGGATTTGCCCTTAATGGCATCCAATTTGTGTCAGATCCAATTGTGTCCGATTTTTTTCTCTGACTAAAATCGGAGAGTGCTTCGATTTTGGGAACAGCGGATCAAATCGGACACAATCAGATCTGACATGATCCGCGCCAAGTAACATGGGGCTTATGGAGCACGGGTCTGAGGAAACAGCTGATCGTTCCTCGGACGCAATTTTAGTGTACTGAGTATGCTCAGTACACCAAAACTGCTCTGTGCCATCTAATTTCACTTCCGCAATGTATATACATACATTGCGGATGTGCAATTAAGTAAAAGCAAGTGGTTAAAAATAAAAAAAACTCTATTCTCAGCTTCCAGCGATCCCCCAACGCCTCCAGCAAGCTCTGGATAACTACAGCATTACGTAAGCTGATCGAGTCACATGACTGGTTACCGCGGTAACTGTGGTCATGTGACCCGATGACGCTGCCGGGTTGTGACGTAACGGCAGGTCCTGTAGTCACACGGAGCTTGCTGGAGGCGTCGGGGGATCGCTGGAAGGTGAGAATAGAGGTTTATATATTTTTAACCCCTTGCTTTTACTTAATTTTACTTCCGCAATGTAGGGATTTACATTGTGAAAGTGAAAGTGCCCCGCACAGCTCTTTTTGTGTCCGGACCCATGAAAATCACGGCCTCGGACACAGATATAGCACCAGGAGGTTCACCTCCGATGCCGTCTGTTCCTGTCTGTGCGGTCCTGCAAAAAGTAGGATCCCACGGACAGGAAAAATAACGCAATGTGAAAGCACCCTTAAGCCAGCAGTGAGGACAAAATAATTACATTTTTATCACACAAATGTGATTCTAGTCCCAGATTTTATATTTTCACACAGAGAAATGGGTAAAAAGGGCTCCAAAAATGTTTAGACAATTTCTGCTAAATGTGGTAATACCCCATATGTGGCCATATAGTACTACTTAGCCACACGGTGAGACTCAGGAGGGAAGAAGTACAAATCTTGGTGCAAGTTTGAGGACATACACAGAGCCCCTAAGTGCCAGAAGAGCAGAATTCCCCTCAAGTGACTCCATTTTGAAAATTATATCCCTCTTGGAATTTATCTACAGTTGTAGTGATGATTTTGAATCCATGTGTGTTTTTTAGAAACAAGAAGCAATGGATGTTGCTGAGAAAAAATTGCAAATCTGCCATTATAGTGCCCAGTAAATTGTAGTGCCCATACAATATGCCTAGCTTGTGCTTCTGGAGAAGCACAATCATAAATTAAATTGGCTTCATCACTACAGAAATGCCAAACATATGGATGTTGTACATGGTTTAGGTGCATTTTGGGGCTCAGGAAGAAGGGGGCATTTAGATGTCAGAGCACAGATTTTGCTTGATTTCTTTTTTTTGGTGGGAGGGGGAGTCATGGGGTTTTCCAGAGACTTTGTGCTACCAGTATTGTGGAAACTCCCTTATACTTCCATTTAGAGATGATGAACATGATTGGGGACTTTTCTTTTCTATGGATTGAGTTAAAACTTTTACTGGGCTGATTTTGCATAAAATTTTGGATCACTTTTATCATGTTTTAGGCAGCCTGCGTTTTTGGGCTGCATTTTTGCTGATAAGTGTGGGGCACCCTTAAAAAACGCATGCAGAAACGCATGCGGAAACACTTGGTGCATTTAGATACTTTCAAAAACGCATGTGTTTCCCATAGGACCCCATGTTATAAAAACGCATGCGTTTTTGAAGAAGCACCAAAAAATGCTGCTTGCAGTATTTTTTGGTGCTGAGCCAAAAACGCATCCCAAAAACGCATGGTACATTCAGACATGCGTTTTTGCTATTGGGTCATGCGTTTTTTACATGGGGGCCTATGGATGCGTTTTTGCATGCGTTTTCACAAAACGCAAGTCTCAACAACGCATGTAAAATCTGCAAGTGTGACCCTAGCCTTACATCAGGGTTTCCATCTAAATCTCCAAATAATGTGATTCCGATAACACCCTCAAAGGATCTTTTCACTATAAAGAGGCAGCAAAGTTGCTCTGGACTACGTCTGGTTTTTGTTAAGGCTGGGTTCACATTGCAGCATGATCCGGTCCGGGGCTGTCAGAAGTGACAGCCCAGGACCGGATTTTTGCTCCATAGGATACTATCGGGTGGGACGGAGCTGGATGGAGCCGGATGGCAGTTATCTGCCATCCGGCTGCTATCTCGCCGGATGTATCCGGGAGAAGTGGATTTTTCTGCCGAATACTGCATGCAACGTTTTTGGATTTGGCAGAAAAAACCCACTTCTCCCGGATATATCCGGCGAGATAGCAGCCGGATGGCAGATAACTGCCATCCGGCTCCATCCAGCTCCGTCCCGCCCGATAGTATCCTATGGAGCAAAAGTCCGGTCCCGGGCTGTCACTTCTGACAGCCCCGGACCGGATCACGCCGCAATGTGAACCCAGCCTAAGATTTGTCCTTTCAGAAGTGTGCAAAGCTGTGGTTGACTGCGCTTTTATGCATCACTGAAAATATGGACACTTTGGACCATAAGACAGACTGAATCCAAAGTGACTCCATCTGCCTCATTATTGGGAATCTTTCATCAGGGCTTTTACTTACATCACTTATTTCAGAGACTTAGGCTAGGGTCACACTTGGCATGCGTTTTTTAAGGTGCTTTTTCCCAGCATGCGTTTTAGCATGCGTTTTTGCACTTAGGTGTGGGGCACCCTTAAAAAACGCATGCAAAAACGATTGCAAAAACGCATGTGCCATTTAGTGCCATGTAAAAACACATGCATGTCCCATAGGGCCCCATGTTAAAAAAAATGCATGCATTTTTGAAAAAGCACCACAAAACGCTGCTTGCAGTATTTTTTGGTGCTGAGCCAAAAACGCATCCCAAAAACGCATGGTACATTCAGACATGCGTTTTTGCTATTGGGGCATTCGTTTTCTGCATGGGGGCCTATGGATGCGTTTTTGCATGCATTTTCACAAAACACAAGTCTAAAAAACGCATGTAAAATCTGTAAGTGTGACCCTAGCCTTACATGGAAATCTCGGTGTAAGTGCTCAGCGTAAAGGGCAAATGTAAACCGAGCCTCACTGCTAGCTTTGGCAAGAAGAATGAATAAATCAACAACAGGTCAAGAATTGCTTTTATTTATTTTTTACACCATTCATCATGCAGTGTAAGTGATTAATTGATTTTAAACTTTGAATCGGTATGATTACAGTGAAATCACATTTATTTAGTTTTTTTAAGTTTGGGTACTCTCATACACTTAAAAATGCTTTTATTTTACAAAAAAAACTTTTGCATGTCCATATTTTGAGAGCTATAGCTATTCAGTATTTCTTCTAACAGAGTCATGTAAGGGCTTGTTTTTGCAGGATGAATTGACTTTTTGTTGGCACTGTTTTTGGTCAAATAACATTTTTTGATTGATTTTCATTCTGGTTTTTGGAAGGCAGAATGAACATAAAACAGCATGTCGGATTTTTTATTTTTTTTAATGCTACTCGCCGTGTGGTAACTTTAATTAGATAGCTTTATTCTTTGGGTCAGTATGATTACAGCAATTCCCCACTTATGTAGTATTTTTTTAAGTTTAGCCTATTTTTATTGATTGCATGTTATTCTACTTTTTTTATTAATAAATATGGTATTTGACATGAATATATGGTAATTGACATATGTCAAATGGTAATATGGTAATTGACATGAAATGGGAAAGGTTTATTCAGATTTTTATGTCCGATAGTGAGAAAAACATGCATATGTGTTTTTTTTCATATAGTGTATGTATATAGTGTATGTAAACTTCTGGTTTCAACTATATATTATTATATATTATTTATATATATTTATATATATTGTGAGGCACCGCCGGCATGATCCTCATGGCCGGGGCGCATCACATGCAGTATCAGGAGGATCCTGTGCACACTGGCCGGTTTGCCTGTGATAATGCTGCTTGAACCTATCCTGAACACAATGAGGTTTAATGTGACTAATGAGTGGCTCATGAGATCGAGGAAGCCCTGAGGAAAGGGATGTAATGAGTGATTGCTGACAGCCCAGGTGGGTGTGTCAGGTGGGTGTGTCAGGTGGGTGTGTCCGGAGGAATAGCAGCCCAGCTAGGTGACTCAGTGTGGGTGTGGCCGGCACAATAAGAGTCAGCCAGCTGAGTGATTGAGAGATTCAGTCTCAGCCCGAGATCAGTCTGAGAGCATGTGGGCTGGTTGCCAGCCAAGTGCAGAGCAGTCCAGAGGCTCTGTGTGAACCTGAAGGGAGCATGCTAGCTCCATGCCGGTGCCGAGGTCCGAGGTCGTGGCCGCACCTGGAGGGGGAAGCCGTGGTTGACCCGTGGACGCTGGTCCGGTCGTGGTTCACCTCACGTCCGGGAAGGGGCCCGTGGGGATGCCTGGTGGAACCTGTGACACAGGTAGCGAGACCCGGATCCGTGCCCGGTAAGAAAAGCAGTTCCTGAATGATTGTGTGAACTGTGCACCTTGTGTGTAAATCATGCTAGGCGAGTGTAGCCGCCATTAGGTCCAGTGAAGGACCTGTTGAACCTTATAAGTACTGTATGGCTTTTTAAAAGACCCAGCGAGTGAATGTAGCCCTATAGGGGCCGATGTATGAAGTGTGCCAGGCGGGCATAGACCGCCCTTGGGACCGACTCAGTGGAGTCAGTTAAAGGTCCTGGTGAACCGGAATGTATGTAGCCCTTCGGGAGGCGATTGTATGTAGTGTGCCAGGCGGGCATAGACCGCCCTTGGGACCGACTCAGTGTAGTCAGTTAAAGGTCCTGATGAACCGGATTGTATGTAGCCCTTCGGGAGGCGATTGAATGTAGCCCTTTGGGAGGCGATTTTATGTAGTGTGCCAGGCGGGCATAGACCGCCTTTGGGTCCGAGTCGGAGTACTCAGTTAAAGGACCTGATGAACCGGAATGTGTGTACGAGAGGTCAGAAGCAGGGGTTAGAAGGGCTCCCATACTGGGTAACGTGTGGTTCACCCCACGGGTTACTAGAGTTTGCCAATCCCTGTTCTGAGCCCAGAGGAGCCACAGTCCATGGATGTGTATGATGGGCTGTGAGCGAGTGAAAGGACGTGTGTGGTCCATGGTGGCTTATAGGATGGATCACATATTGTATGTAAGAACCCGGTCAGGCTGGAGTCCTGATTCCGGGGTAGTATGAAGCTGGGGAAATAGAGCCAGGCGGCTGGTTCCGCCATTGGGACCCATGGGGCCCGTTGATATGGTACTTGATGTTAAATGTATGTGAAATGTATATAGGCCGGAGGCCGTAGCCACCACGGGAGCTGTTAGTAGAGCTCCAATGGGGACAGAGAGATGGTTACAGGTCCCGGGTTATAATAATGTTATATGTAAATGTATGATGTATTTATGTAAAGTGTTTATAATCAATGTGATATGTGTCAAACATGCTACCCGGGTTATGTTATTAATATGTGAAAATAAACGGGTAGACATTGGTTAACTTATAAACACGTGTTTGTTGTCGTTATGCAAGCGGGTTCCCCGGTTGTTACCTCACAATATATATATATATATATATATATTATATTATATTTTATATATATTAGATTTAGATATGGTGGTCTGAAAGCTACATAACCTTTCATCTACGTGCTTATCTACTTATTGCCCTAATCTAAACTAATTAACTAATGTCTGATGTGGCTGCATTAATAGTTTACCTATTATTCACTACAGTATCTGGCTTCTGTTGATTTTTTCTCACTTATTGTCTGACCACGCTGAGTTTAAGAATACCAGTGCATGCTGGGATACTCAAATGAAGCATCATCTGGGGCAGAGGCTGCAGTCACTGCCACATATATGTAATTAGTTTAGATTATGGTAATACTTATTTAGAAAGCACTTAGATGACATGTATTCAGTGTTTGGACTACCCCTTTCTAATCTATTGTGGCGAGTGCAATCTTTGCTGCAATAATATTCTGGGGTAGTAGTGTGCGCACAGCTGACGCTGATAAGCTGAATAAACTTATCAAGAAAGCTAGTGCGGCGGTGGGTCTACAACTTAGGACTTTCGAGGAGGTATTAGAGGATAGAATTAATAAGAAATGCAAGGCTATAATGAGCAACAATACACACACCGCTCTCTGAACTGTTTGCGAAGCAGAAGAGCACATTCAGCAAGCGTCTAATGCAACTAATGTGTAAAAAGGAAAGATACAGAAAATCGTTTGTTCCCGACAGCTGTGGGGATGTTTAACAAATGTATAAGTGTAAAGCGTCCCAAGACTATGTGAAGTTCTATGTGTATGGGGGGAATAGGTGAGGTACATGTACCAGTCTACCCACATCTGCTGTCCATATAGACTTATTTTGTAAAGTGTGAAATGTTCTTGATCTTTGTTCTGCTGCTGTAATACTGTAATTTCCTCCGGGATCAATAAAGTTTATCTTATCTTATCTTATCTTTCATATACTTGTTTTATTGTATGCATATATAACAGAATATGCTATTTATTACATTTCAATACAATTTATTAACAAATAAAGTACCACGGTCAGCAAGATCTAATGACATCATAGTACAGTTGTACTTTTTCATTTAGAGCCTCGATTATTGGTTACAGGATAAATAATATAGTATTAGTTTATAAAAAATATAATCAGATGTAAGTAAAGAGATTGATGAATCAAGCCAGTCCTATATAGCTCTGCATAAACAGTCACACATATAGAGGTCTCACGCACACTTGTTTATTGAGACGTTGACCTCACTTTTGTCATGGTGGAACAAAAGAAGAACTGTCTGGTAAAACCAACTGATTGTCATTAACTTAATTTCTATCTATGTGATGATAATGAAAATGTCTCTTATCCCACTGTAGAATAAAGGGATATGACTTAGGGGGTCAGTAACCTTTACACATCTCCCTTACCCCTTTCCTTGCTACACTGTAGTTTTCATAAAAACAAACAGAGCCAACAAGCCCTCAGGGGATAGTTTCATAAGAAGCCTATTATAGTGGAGCTCACAACTGATTGAACATTTCTGAAGTGCTACAGTCATGGTATTTTAGGCTCATAAGAAATATTTTTGTTTGTTCAGCTTCAGGGATGTTCCCTGGGATCAGGCCTTTATTGTACTTGACAAGGCCACATAATGGATGAGTTATATCCCAGCAGTAGCCAGGCTTGTTTGTTCCTCTCATTACCTGTTCATCTCTTTTTTAACAGCATCTTAATTACCTTCTCCTGGAAGACAGTTTGATCTCTGGGTAGAAACAAGTTCTTTAAAGTTCTATCATCAAAACAAACATTATATTCACTTACAGTCTCCAGTTGCAAGAGCAAAATCATTCACTGGAGAATTTTTTCATGAATTATGTTATAGACAAACATTCCAATGTGTTCAATACATATCACATTTTTTATATCTACAGAATAAAGCCTCATTTAGAACTACATTGAAATCAGACACGTTCTATATGTTTTTCATGTTTTTTATATTTTGGGCATATTCACGTCAGGTTTTTATTTCGCAAAGAAATTGAAAGAAAAAGAAACTTAACACTTTACATGACAAAATTTAGAGGCCACAGAAATTGGCGCAACTTGAAGCCAAACGCAACATCTTCAACAGGATCCCAAACTATCAGGTCTTTAAAGGGAATCTGTCAGATTGTTTTTACCCCCTAACCTATCACTACCTGTCCGTTCACCTTCCTAGCACATCCCTAACCAATCCTGTCTCACCTAATAGTGTCCTATTTTGGCTATGAAAAATGACTCATATTTGCGCATGCAATGCAGCATCCAGGCTGCGGTCTGCAGCCTGACTACGCGGACTGCAGGGCTCCGTCTCCCCTCCTCACTGCTGTAATCACACCCCGTTGGGCATGAGAATTCATCCTCCAGTGCACTCCTGATTTTAAATTCCCACCTCCTTCTTCCAGGTGTGATGCACTGGCCAGACGTCATTAACGGTCCAGTGCCAAATATAGCCTGCCAGATCATTTTATGTGGCTTGTGACAACTGGACACACAAGTACCAACTTTCCCTTTTGGAAAGGTGCAGAGTAGAAATGAGAGGACATCTGAGTGTGCAAATTGGTTTGGTTCGCCGAATGTGTGGTGTTCACCAAATTGTGCAATGAACAGTCCGTCAAACCAACCAAATTCAATTGAAATCAATGGCAGGCAACCGAAAACACATAGAAAAGACCACAGAGGTGTCCAAAAGCTTCCAAACACACACAGACACACACAGATCATCTTACCAGGTTCTCGCTGCTTGCTTGCGTCTGGGTCTGCTCTCCCTCTCACTTGCTTTTGGTCTCACCTGCTTCATGCATATTCACTTCACGGATGGCAACAGCCAGTCACAGATTCTCATGCTTTGTGGTAGCGTCTATGATTGGCTGTTGCAATCAGACTGCATTTCCACAAACTGCATGGTGTCTGTGCTTGGTTGTCACATATATTAGTCTATGACAACCAAAGTGGCATCATAGTGTGTGAAAAAATAATGGGAAAAAAATTTGTGTGGGGCTGTATCCTATTTTTAATTGCCAGGCAAGGTAAAACTAGACACCTGATGGCAGGTATTCTCAACGGGGTGATGGCCCATCGTTATTGCCCCCCCCCCTTTCCCACAGGGTCGTATTTTCAACTAAGCACCCGATGTGTCAGGTGTCAGGGGTGCAGCATCAGGATAGAGTACAAAACCCCTTTTTTTTTTTTTTTAAACATCTTCCTCCTTCCTCCAAACTTTGCTTGAAATCCGGGGAGTTTTTGGAGGAGGGTGGGGGGCGCCACATCCACTTGTAACCACACCTTTTAGACACGGTTACAAGGGAATGTGGACTCTTTACTGTAAGAGCAGTGAGACTATGGAACTCTCTGCCACATGATGTTGTAATGAGTGACTCACTACTAAAATGTAAGAATGGCCTGGATACCTTTCTTGAAAACTATAATATTACCAGTTATATATACTAGATTTTTTGATAGGGCGTTGACCCAGGGAACTAGTCTGATTGCCGTATCTGGAGTCAGGAAGGAATTTTTTCCCCCAATGTGGAGCTTTGTATTGCCACATGGGTTTTTTTTGCCTTCCTCTGCATCAACATGCTAGGCTATGGGTTGAACTAGATGGACTTAAAGCCTTTCTTCAACCTTAAAACTATGTTACTATGTTACTATGTTACTATGTTACAAGGGAATGTGTGAGTGCCCCGGGCCTCGACACTTCCGGGGTCAGTGAAGCTCCAATCAGCTTCCTGCACCGGCATGCCACTGTGCTCTCCTTCTTCAGAGCTTAGCAGTGTGATGATGAGTCATCACTGCTGACAGGACTCTGGTGCAGGAGAGCACAGGAGGAAGATGTCAGTCTGGGGGCCTGCAGCATGGAGCGTGGAGCATGGAGCCAGGTAAGCGCTCTGAAGCTGAAGATAGTGCCAGCCTTGGGAGCAGCACGGAGAAGAGGGGTGGGGGAGAATCTATATGCACATGGAACATGGAGGGGGATGGGGAGGAGGATGCCCATGGAACATGGAGGGGGATGGGAGAGGAGGATGCACATGGAACATGGAGGTGGATGGGGGAAGAGGATGCATATGGAACATGGAGGTGGATGGGGAGGAGGATGCACATGGCACAGGGAGGGACATGGTAGAGGAGGATGCACATGGAACATGGAGGGGGATGGGGTAGGAGGATGCACATGAAACATGGAGGAGGATGGGGGAGGAGAATGCACATGGAACATGAAGGGGGATGAGAGAGGATGATGCACATGGAACATGGAGGGGGATGGGGGAGGAGGATGCACATAGAACATAGAGGAGGATGGGGGAGGAGGATGCACATGGAACATGAAGGGGGATGGGAGAGGGGGATGCATATGTAACATGGATGGGGATGGGGGAGAAGGATGCATCATGCACATGTAACATGGAGGGGGATGGGGGAGGAGGATGAGCTGCATGGGACATATGGGGGGAGTAGTGTGGGACATGAGGGTGTGCAGTATGTTTAAGGGTTAGGCTATATTCAGTGCTTTTTTTGTAAAAAAAATTTCCTGGTATGCATTCCCGAGGCGAGGGGGGGGGGATGCTGTCAGGCACCGGCCGAGTTTGGGGAGTGGGGGAGGGGTGCAGCCCTACATCTCGTCATTCACTTCTGATCTCTCCATCCATCCCCCTGTTCCCTCCATTCACCTGCATCCTCCATTCTCCATCCCCCTGGTCTCTCCATCCTCCATCCCCCTGCTCCTTTCATCCTCCATCCCACTGCTTCTTCTATCCACCATTCCCCTGTTCCTTTCATCCTTTGTCCCCCTGTTCCCTCCATCCTCCATCCCCCTGCTCCTTCCATCCTCCATCCCCATGCTCCCTCCATTCTCCATCCCCCTGGTCTCTCCATCCTCCATCCCTTGGTCTCTATCCTCATCCCCCTGGTCTCTCCATCCCCCTGCTCTCTCATCCACTTGATCCCTCCATCCTCCAGGTCTCTCCATCCTCCATCCACCTGATCTCTCGCTCCCTCTGTGCCCTCCATTCTCAATCCCTCTGATCTCTCCATCCCCTGCTCTTTCCATCCTCCATCCCCCTGCTCCTTCCATTGATGTACTATTGATGAATGTTTTTGTAGAGATGGTGGTTCTGATACATTTCTGGAATTTCTGTACTGATGAGGGTTGTGATGCTGTGTTTCTCTACTGATGTGGGTTCTAGTTATGTATTTCTGTACCTCTTGTGGGTCTGGTGATGTATTCCGAATACATCACCAGACCCACAAGAGGTACAGAAATACATAACTAGAACCCACATCAGTATAGAAACAAGCATCACAACCCTCATCAATACAGAAATTCCAGAAATGTATCAAAACCACCATCTCTACAAAAACATTCATCAATAGTACATCAAAATTGTAATGTCAGGGCAAACCCATAAACATATTTGTATCTCATGAACCTACAACTTCCAGTATGTTCTTACTAATGGTAAGAACTACTGGGAGTTGTTGTTACCAGTCCTCATCAGACCAAACATGAACCTCAGTACTGATGAGAATGTTATTATCACAAATAATCATTTCCACCCTGGCACCTTATAGATGACCTTGTCTCTGACCGTGGTCGTCTTTTTCTTTTCTTTATCTTGTCCTGACGCCATGATGACTTTTCACGTGTTTGCAGACTTCCATCTTCTCCACTTTTCTGCAGCACATCCAGACACGGTGCCCTTAAAAATAAGAGTGTCATTATAATTCTGTCTAAATAAAAATATCTGCCCTACACTGCGCTCCTGAACAAATAATCCCACTGTCCTCTCACACTGTGTCCTCTATATTGTACCCTCTCATCATACTCTCCCTCTTCAACATACTGTCTCATCCTTGCTGTGGCCTCACACTGTCACCCCATACAGCCTCCTCTACCCCATGCAACCCCCCTGTAACCACTCGGGGGTCTGCCGCAGGGCTCCAGCGCCCTCTGCTTGAATAGCGCCGCTCATCTCCTCACTCCCGGGGCTACTGCTTGAGCGCATGAAACTCCAGCTCCGAATCAGTGAATGCTGGAGAAGCTGCAGGGATCATGCTCCTCCCCTCAGCCAATCACCAAGCCTCTGTGTCCTGCCAATCAGGAGTGCCCTGCTGTAATATAAGCTTCCTGTTTCCTGTCAGTCTTTGCCAGGGCAATTTCTACCTAGTGGAGTTGCTATTCCTGGTCTCGTCAGGTTGTTCCTTATTTTGCTTGTTATCTGATTTCTGTGTGTTACTTCCTGCAGATCTTCGCCCTGCCGGCTCCTTGCTGACTCCCGTGTTCTGGGCCTTCTACCTGGATCTCTTCCAAGCTGAAATTGCTGATTCAGGTCCTGCTCCGGATTCTCCGTGTTTCCGGTTCTCCGTGTCCTATCTTATACCCGGTTGCGGTGTTGTTTCCACGGTGCCTTGGGTCGGTTTAACACCCGTGTCCGCTTCATTGGTCCTTCCGAGGTTGGTACCGGCGGTATCCCTGTATAGGGGTTAAGCGCTCCGGGGCCTCCTTCGGTGGTGTTCCGGTGCTGTGGCCATGTGACCCACCCCTTGGGCGTGGGTTCTTGTTTTGTTCAATAAACCTGTTGATTCTACTGTACTGGTCCGCCTCTCTATCATCCCGGTATCAGCATCCGCACTACGCGGTCCAGTGGGTCCACGTGTGGGGTCCGTCAGTAGGACGTGACACCCCCACACAAACACATACTACCCAGTCATGTCGGCATCCATCCCGCCCCCACCCCCACGCTACCCAGTCTTTATTATGTTTGACCTCACATTTTTCTTATCCCGTACTCTCTCCAAACTACCTTTGTACTCATCACCCACTTGCTCCCCATACTATGTCTGCACACAAAATACCCCCTCACCACCATACTGAGTCCACACCCGTCCCTCCTTTCTCCTCATACTGTGACTGCACCCAACACCCCCTGACCCACCATTCTGTGTCCATACCCATTCCTCCTCATTCCACATATTGTGTCTGCACCCACGTCCCCTCACTTCCTATACTTTTTCTGCACCCATTCCCCCTAACTACTCATATTGTCTGCACACATGCCCATACTGTGAACTCAGATTTAGCCTATGGCTCCCCATACTGTGTCTGCACCTATCACCCCCTTGCTCCCCATTCTCTGTTCTCAAATCCTCTCCTCCATTTGCTGCACATGATACACTCCCCCTCCCTCCATTTACAGACCATCACTCTCCCCTCCCTCTGCTGACCATTAATCTCCTCTCCCCTCCTCCCTCTGCTGACCATCACTCTCCTCCCCCTCTCCCTCCATTTACTGACCATAATAATGTCCCCCACCCTCTCCCATAATTACTCTGGCATGAGGACTCCATCTTCGGTGTCTTCAGCTCCATTAGAGCGAAGCACTTTCCACTGCTGCTCTTTCACGCCTCTCCGGCGCTGTGACGTCGGCAGCGTGATGAGATTATCACCCTGGTGACATCACCCTGACCTGGAAGTGTCAGGGCTTCAATTGTAGATAGTACAGCTAGCTGATCAGTGGGAGTCAGTGGGCGCAGCACTTTCTCTGAGCCGCTGTAAGTTTGACAGCGGTTCAGAGAGAGAATGTCCGGCTCACACTGCAGCCGCCGGGGAGACACTGCACACTGCAGTGCCGACGGCGCCCACCTGCCTTGCTGCACCCCCGGGCCCCCCGCCAGACAGAGGAGGAGCCCAGGCTGTCAGTGTCTCCAGGTCCCCCTCCTGGCCTCTGCAGCCCGGGACCCTCACTGGAGTCAGCCCTGTGAGGCCCTGGTGGCAGCAGCAGAGATAGTGGCAGTGCATTTTCCGGTATGCCGTACCGGTATGTACCGCCACAAAGAAAGCACTGGTTATATTTACACATAGCGTATTTCAGCATTTCCACAGCACTATTGAGCAGATGTGCAAATGTAGTGAAATGCAGCGCCGTTTTGCTTCCCAGCAAAGGCAATGTATTTGTCAAAAAATCGTTCATATGGTCCGAATTTTTGCAGATGTGCTTTCACTGCAAAGCACATCCTCAAATAGAATGACCATGTCAATTCTTTTTGCACTATTCCATAGCCCAGATTGTAGAATGGGCTCAAAAAAAGCGCATCTGAAAAAACGGAATATGTGAATTAGGATGCTTTTTTTGCACAAAGCGCATCCGTTATTTGCATGCTCAAGATAGCGCTGTGCAAAGCAAAATATATGCAGTGTGTGAATGTAGCCTTGTAGCGCCCACACATATTAGACTGTCCTTGCAGGTTTAACTGAGGTGGCTTTCACATCTGCGGTTTTTGCAGATCAGGCAAACTTGAACTTTTGAACTTCAGGTTTGCCTGATTTGCCGTTTTTCAAATCCAGCGGATTCCTGCCTTTTTGAAAGAAAAAAAAACAGATCCAGCACACTTACAGCGTTTTTTGCTAATGCATTTCTGCAGGACTGCCGGAACTGTGCTGTTTGCAGCGTTTTCCTGTGCGCTCTAGCAAAAACGCATATCCTGGTGATATCTGTGGAGTCGAGGACTGTGGTAAGCGTCCGGTTGCCATAGGGATCAATAGACAGGCAGCGCATAGCGTTACCTGCTGGTAACGCTATGCGCTGAGGCAGAAAATATTTACTCCTGCAGGCTCAGGGGCAAGACGCAAGCCACATGTGAACATAGCCTTAGTATTTATTTGCGGATCTGGCTGAAAAAAAAACATGCTATGTGCACATACGCTTACGCAAGGGTGGTCAGACTTGCATCATGCATTTGCTAAATTTCATGTGGAAATCTTGAAAAATGCATGCGTTTACACACCCATAGACTCCAATGGAAAAAACACATTGCAAAAGTGCAAAGCATTTGGCACTATGCGTTTTTGCCAACCCCCCTAAAAAATGCGGTCTGCTTTTTGATGCTTTTGCCAAAATGCATGCTTTTTTTTAACATGGGAGTCTATGGGAAACGCATGCACTAAAAAGGAAAATACATGTCATGTCATGGAAATGGCATGGGGAAAAAAAGGATCCTTTAATGCATCCCTCAAATGAATGCAAACTCCCAATTGTGACTCTAGCCTAAAGGTGCTGTCACACGCGGCGATCTGACCTCCGATGCCGGAAGCGATGTGCGGGTGCCCGCTCGCTTCCGACATCGCAGGCCAGCTGTCACACGGCACGACGTTGCCAGTGACGCGGCGGCGATGTGGGCGGAGCCATCGCTTGCTGGGCTGGGCTCAGCCCAGCGAGCGATGGCTCAGAAACACTGCGATATAGGCTGGATCGCGCCGCCAACAGTGTCAGACGGCACGATCCAGCCTAATCGCTGGTCACAGGTTGACAGGTTTATGAACATGTTCATAAACCTGTCAACCTGCGACCAGCGATAATTTGCAGTTGCGTAGCGCTGTCACACAGCGCGACGCACTTGCAATATCGCCCGCGACATCGCTGTGACGTCACTTTTCGGCGATGTCGCGGGCGAAATCGCCACGTGTGCCCCACCTTTAGTCTGACTGATCAGTAGGGGGCGCAACCTCTGGAAGTGCCTAGGGTGGCAGTAACTCCAAAAAAGCCCTGTCCTCACACACACTATAGAATAGCAGCCTGCAACCTCCCCAGAAATTGGCACAATCATAAGAATCATAAGAAATGCTAATTCCTAATGCTTTACACAGCCCTTCCAGTTGCCATGTAGTGGTGGAAAACTGGGTAATAAGGGGCTAATGGCAGCTTTGTATTGCCTCAGGAGTCACTGCTTAGGCTGGTTTCACACCTACGGATCTTGTAAATCCGATGCTGTCCGATAAAAATCGGACAGCATCGGACCGCTTTTGGGCCCCATGCAGCCCTATGGGCATCGGACCGAATCAGATGTGCACTAAATGGCATCCGATTTGGTCCGATCCGATTCTGTCCGATTTTTTTATCGGTGCAAAAATCGGAGCATGCTCGGACCAAATCAGACCAAATCGGATGGCATTTAGTGCACATCCGATTTGGTCCGATCAATTTAGCATGGGGCCCTATGGAGCAGGGTCCGAGGAGACATCGGATGTGTCCTCAGACCCGATTTTACTGTACTGAGCATGCTCAGTACAGTAAAACTTCTCCAAACTGGGAGAGAAGGGGTTAAAAAAAAAAAAAGTTTATGCTCACTTATCCCCGAGGCCCCAGCCGTCTCCTGCTGACTCCCGCAGGCTCCCGGTGTCTGCAGAGGTCTTCTACTGCAGTACAGGACCTGTCGTGATTTCACAATCACGTGACCGCAGGTTACACCATGGTCTCGTGACATCACGGCAGGTCCTGTACTGCAGTAGAAGACCTCTGCAGACACCGGGAGCCTGCGGGAGCCGGTGGGGGCCTTGGGGATAGGTGAGCATAAACTTTTTTTTTTTTTTTTTTTTTTTTTTTTACAGACCGGAGGCAACGATTTGGCATCCGATTCCAGGCATCTGAAGGGAGCCAATGCTGTCCGAATCGTTATGTGAAAGTAGCCTTACTGGATCAGAGCTGGTGGCTCATTCATTTATTCAGTGTTTAGCTACGGTGAAAGGACACTGTGTTCTTCACTGCAGCCTGCAATCAAGAAGATGTCGCAGAGGATTGAGGATAAATATGAAGGAGTAAGAAAGATGGAGTCTAGATACGTGTTTGAGTTTTTATTTATAATAAAATGTTTTCTCTCTGTATTGTGTCTTTTTTACTCTTTACCAAGGTAGAGAAAGATCCTGCATATACAAATGCACACATCAAAATAATATTTAAAAATTGACAACTCTATTACATTTAATTAAATGCAGTTAGGCCCCCTTCACATCACGATTTTTTCCTGTCTGTGGGGAACCTGTTTTTTGTAGGACCCCACGGACAGGAGCGGACAGGCCCGGATGTGAACTCTGGATGCCATTTCTGTGTCTGGATCCGTGATTTGTAGGGTCTGAACACAGAAAAAGTTGAAGGGGCCCGAGCCTGCAAAGCGCAGGCAAGTGGTATCGGCGCTGTCATGTCACACGGGGGGAGAAGATTCCTGTGTTCCTCCCCTGTGTGACATGTCAGGGCTGAAGTTTTGATTTCCCAGTGTATCTACATACACTGTGAAAACAAAATAAAAGAGAAAAAATGTATTAAAAAAAAAAAAAAAAAATGCTCACCTATCCGCCGGCTGTCGGGGACCCAAAGAAAAGATGTGCGATTGCTACCAGGACCTTAAAGATGTATAGACATGTAGGTAGGTACGGCACAAGAAGGATCACCAAATCCCACGCTTATATAATCAATGCAAAGGGAAGGAAAAGATAGCGTGTAGAATGGACCGGGATCAAGCCAATTAATATATCTCAATAATTTTATTATCCATAGAAAAAACAGTACACACATGTGCAATGACAAACATTTCAAAACAATTAAAATAGCAGACAAGCTGCTAACATCAAGACTGGCTGCAATGAACAGGGTGCACTAAATGACATAATGAGCAGTGGAATCACAGAAAAAAAAAAAAAAAAAAAAAATCTATCAAATCTGTTTCCAGAGCAGACATATAATCAATAATCAATAGCACTGATAGACAGGCCTGTATCTGGATTAAGCAGGTGGGTAAACCCCCTACAAATTCGTATACATCTTAGAAGACAGACAGGCTAGTCATCAAACATCAGAAAATGCATCAAATAAACTGGAAAATACATGTGAAACCAAGGAAGGAGCAAAAAAGCAACTAATATGCATTGTTGTCAAAGGTGCCCTGTAAAATTACCATCATTGCCCACTAAGGGGTATATATTTGCAGCCAGTCAGGACCAAAGGACCCTCACCCAACGCGTGTCGCCCCTCTAAACTGGGGGCTTCCTCAGGGGTCAGAGGGGTGATGCTGGTCAGTCAAAGCTCAGTATATATACCTGTTTTGTAGATCAAAATGTCAGTCAGCTGACCTTAAAGATGTGATTGGCCAGAAGCAATCATGTGATTTGTCACATGACAACCACCTGATCACTATCAGCCAATCACATTTTAAAGTCCTTGCAGCATTCGGACGTCTTGATCTCGGGTCCCGGACAGCCGATGGAGAGGTGAGATTTTTTTTTTCTAACACATTGCTTTATTTCATTTCACTTTAGCAGTGTACGTAGATATAATCCTGTTTTTTGCCCGGATCCAAGCTCCATAGACCCCCATGTTATTTGAATCAGACAGCGTCGGATCTGATGCTGTCCGATTCAGTCTGCTGTACCCAAAATCGGAGCAGTCTCCGATTTTGAGGACGTGAAAACTGCGGACACAATCAGATCCCTGCACACATGGATGGCTATTAGACACAAATCCGTGCCCATATGGATACATGGGGGCCAAATTGGATCCATGGCTATCTGTTTTACAGTGGATAGCCACAGATCCACAAAAATCATGATGGGAATGGGACCTTAAAGCAGTGTAAGTCCAGACACTATATACACAGACTATAGATCTCAAATAAAAAACTTAACAATATACATAGTATAGACAGATAACTGACAAAACCACATGCCTCGGTCAGGGTCAACAAAAAATTGGAAATAAAACAAGTCCCAAAAGTCATTGTTTGGCAAAAATGCCAGGTAAGGGATGGTTCACTGTCTCCCAGACCCACCAACATACCTTATGGAAGGTCCACTGGCCATGGTTAGCTGCATTTTTATCCCTGCCTTGGATCTTTGGTGCAGTTTCTTATCGTAGTCTGCTGCCAGACAATATTGGGGGATCGCAGGGGCTACTACTCTAGGCGCATTCTCCACAACCACCTGCCCCCAAGCACACTCAATCATTGCCACAGCTGGACAGGATGATGGAGGAACTATGGGACCACCACCCCCTCTAGAACTGACAGGACCAGGACCATCTTTGGGAACATGTCCATGCCTTGTGGGTTTGGGTGCATCTGGCTGGTCAACCAAGAGACATTTAAGCCACATCCAATGCCAACTTGTCTCCAGGTTGGCCTCCTTCTGCAACAGCACAAATTGGGCAGCGGTGCCAACCTGGCTTACGCCAACCCCAAACCACCTCTTCATGACCTCCACCTTCATAAATGTGACCTCATCGCCAACAAATAGAGTACTTAGTCTTTGTGGAACATTGCCAATATGCAGGGTGGTGAGGTTGACGTAGCACTGATGTTTAGTGCCATGTTCCACTAGGAACCTATACACCTTATCCTGTTTGAACAGCCCCACATTGCCTTTTGTGCATTGCTCGAGGAAGTCATTAGCCTTAAGTCAATGCAGACAATCCTGGGTGATAGCATCTGCATGTTAAATCTCCTCAACAAATGACATAGGAGAATGGGTTGGTTGATGCCTTTTTGGATAGGTGGTAGGAGGGGTTTGGGGTCCCCACATGGCATTGCCCCAATTGAATACCTTCGGAGGTGGTGAGGGTGATCCACACAGCTGGGAAACATTGCCTTCTAGGTGCTCCTCTTCTTCGCACTCCCCATAAAGGGCCGATCCTGGTGGTCTTGGGGAATGGGATCCAGTAGTTGTGGATAAGCCACCGGCTGTAGCTGGAATCTAGCCAGACATACTGCCAGACCATCTGCAGTCTGACATGTGTTGCTCCCTGACCCGGATGCCATAGGATAAAAGTCACTTAACTGCTGGCACTCACTCCTTAGGTCTGAGGCTTGCATTGGAACCCAGGACTTGATCCGCACGTCTTTACAGATCATGCCCAAATTGGAAAGTGCGGTGAAGCTCCAGAATTACATAGGTCTTACTCTCAATCTCGTCTCCATGATGCCACTCTGGGTCTGGTTCTGCCAACCTGCCTTCTGCCCCCAGGGTAGTTAGGTAGATTATATCATCCTCTGAGTCGAGGTCAGAAATGCCGTGCAGGGAATCCATGAAGAGACCAAATGACTGCAGTGCAGAATCCAGACAGCATGCCTGCATGCTACTGGGAGTGCAGAGGTAAGATGGTAGGAAATGCTGTTAAGGTTCCGTGGCTTTGGGTGTATTTTGTTTGCTTTCCCTTAGGGCCCGCCTTTTGGATTTAGAGCTAATATTCAGACCCGAGCATTCAGGACTGGAGTTGAATGTTTGCACATTATTGTTGCCTAATGCCTACCTGGTAATTAACACCTGTATGTCAGGCCACAATGTATCTAAACTGGGTTGCAGATACTTAGTTGCAATCATTTTTGAAGCATGACTATGAAACATAATGATGAAATTAAAGAAGTTTACTTTGGTCAACATTCACCACCAATTCACCTGGAATGCTGAATCAGACTACTGGGCACTGGACCCTGCAGGAATGTTAGAAGGACAATTGGAATATACATTATACATGAAATGTGAGCCCCAATTGAGATTGTGCTGCAAATGTATGTAAAGCCCTATGAAATTAATAGAGCTATGTAAATGAATGCATATTTTTATTAGTAGTATTGTGATTATTATGACATTATGACATTTTTAGTAAGCAATAGCCATACTATGGGGTTTCATTAGTGTGAACAGACCTATAAGATCTTGGACGTGAAGCAAATAATGGCCATGTGCTATTTTTATGTGAATTGCTTTCACATAAGTGTAGAACAAATGGCCTCACATGCTAGTGGTGACCCTCTGCAATAATAAAGATTTGCTCTCTAATAAAAAAAATATTCCCAAACAAATTCCCTTAAAAATATTAAGCTCTATTAAACTGATCTTTCAAGGAGATTCCAAGCTTCCTGGTCTTCCCAGCTGCTGCCACATCTCGCACTGTTTCCAAAATTCAGACCCTGAAGGTGTTAAAACACCTGCAAACGCCAGGAAAATTTAAAAAAATTCCCCAAAATTTCCCCTAATTCTACAGTTTAACACAAGCCAGTAACCCCAATGACTGGATACACTCCTAACAATACAGTGGGAAAAAAGTCAGCCATCAATTGTGCAAGGTCTCTCACTTAAAAAGATGAGAGGCCTGTAATTTCAACTAGAGGTAGACCTCAACTATGAGAGACAAAATGAGAAAACAGATCCTGAAAAGCACATTGTCCGATTTGGAAGTAATTTTTTGGTGGAAAATAAGTATTTAGTCACCTACAAACAAGCAAGATTTCTGGCTCCCACATACCTGTACCTTCTTTAAGATGCTCCTCTGTCCTCCACTCATTACTTATAGTACCGGCACCTGTTTGAACTTATTATTAGTATAAAGGCCCAGTTACACACACAGCTAATTGTGCAGAGATTGTTCGCAGATCTCTGGTTGCAGTGAAATCATGGACACATTGTTCCATTTGTACACGGCCACAAAATGGAACAATGTGTCCATGATTTCACTGCAACCAGAGATCTGCAAACAATCTCTGCACAATTATCTGTGTGTGTAACTGGGCCTTAAAAGACACCTGGCCATAACCTCAAACTGTCTCACTCCAAACTCCATTATGGTGAAGATCAAAGAGCTGTAAAAGGACACCAGAAACAAAATTGTAGCCCTGCACCAGGCTGGGAAGACTGAATCTGCAATCGGCAATGAGGTTAGTGTGAAAAAAATCAACTGTAGGAGCAATAATTAGAAAACGGAAGACATACAAGACCACTGATAATCTCCCTCAATCTGATGCTCCACGCAAGATCTCAAGAACGGTGAGCAAAAATCCCAGAGCCACACTGGGGGACCGAGGGAATTACCTGCAGAGAGCTGTGACCAACATAATACAGGCTACCATCAGTAACACTACGCCACCAGGGACTCAGATCCTGCAATGCCAGACATGTCCCCCTGTTTAAGCCATTACAAGTCATACAGAAAAGAGGATACAATGTTGCTTTATCAAATTTTATTATCAATGCTGGACTTGTGAACAGGAAAACACATATAGGGAGATCAAAACATTGCACAGTCCCAGTTCCACATAAAAGCATGCAATTCAATACACATATTTACCTAGTAATATTGCACTATGCCCATGAGGATCACTGAGCTTACCTAAATTTAAAACATAGGGGCCTTATAGCCTATAGACGATGCAGTTGTTCCCATTGGTAGAGAGTATTCATCCAGGGAAGAGGGAAGGGAAGGGGTGAAATTGTCAACGGGTCCTTGATTCCCGCTTAGTGAGAGGATCCGTGCAGTATCTAGTATCTATTACATTGGAAGGGCTATGGTCCGGAAGAGAGGTCCTGGGAGCCTGCAAGTAATATCCATGCCAAGGGTTTGATAAGGAAGTTTCATCTTCTTCATCCCAATAAACCGGGTTTTGTGGGTCCGGAGGCCCCTCGTAGAGGGGCGGGTACTGTCACATCGCCATTGGACTCAGTGGCTGGTGTTCCTGCCTCGGCCGCTGGGAGGCGCCGGATTCCTTCGGCTGTTGGTGCCGGTGATAGGAGGGCCTTGTCCTCATATGGACCTGCTCCTTCGAAGTTTGCCTCTGTCGCTGAACGGCGCCGTGTTTCTCCTTTGGGTGATGTTGGTTGCAGAGGAGCGGGCCCTGCAGAGGTGTCTGATAGGCGCAGACTTCGTTCTTCTGTCAGAAGTGGGGTGGTTGGTGCCAGTCGTGCATCACCATCTGGCCTGGTTCTAGGGGAGGTCCGGATGAGATCATCAGGCTGTGAGCACCAGCCTATGGGAGGTAACCGCGCCCTTCAAATACACTGGAGCCTGTCTTGCAGGCCGCCAGATATAGTTTTGGTTCCCCAGTGATAGTGTGTGTTTAGTTTTGTCTCTGACCTTTGCCTGGATTTCTGACTCTGCTACAGCCTGTGGATTTTGTGCCTTCGCCGCTCTCTCGGTTTTGACTTGGACTCCTGACTTCGTTTTTCGGGTCCTGATTTTTCCCTTCCTGGCGACCTTCCTGCTCTGCTGCTCATAATAGCTATCCCCTGGGCTCCACTGTAATTCCAGATCCTTGGGTGCTGCCTTACCAGCAGCTCAGCCTCACAGCGAATGGTCGTCACAGCTACTTCATAGAAGCAGGGACTAGTTTTAATTGCAGCCCTTTTGAGGGCTAGGTTAGAGCAGTCTCTATTAGTTTTTGCCAGGCAGGTGTGTGCCAGTGCTGTGCAAGTCTTTCTCACAGCATCTGGCCACAGTAATATAGCTCTTTGAATCCATTAGGGCAGGTAGTGTAGCACTGCTGTGAAGAAAGCTACACCACCTGTCTTAATTAGGCATTTTTTTTTGCTGCAGCCAGTCCAGGCACTTTATTCGGACTAGTAGCAGACTAGCAGTGTCCCACAGTGGTGTAGCCCACTTGTGAGAGAAGCTACACCTTCAGTGTAGTTGATTCTACTAATTTTTACTGCAACAAGCAAACCTGTCATTTTTTGCTTAAAAGCAGTGTTCACTAAACCTTCATTGTAGGCCACGTTGAATACAACCAAATACACCTTGAGTGTAGTTCATTCTAATAATTTTTTACTGCAACAAGCTAACCTAACAAGCTCCGGCGCGGCGCTCACATCAAACAGCCGATATCTCAGCTGATGTGATCAGCTGAGATGTTGGGCTAACAGCTCCGATCAGATCCAGGATCCGATCGGTGCTGTTAACCCCTTGGATCCCGCTGTCAATCACTGACAGCGAGATGCAAGGCGGCCGCGGCAGGGAATGCGCTGTTCCCCGCCTGCTCCAGAGATCCCACGATACTATCGCGGGATCTCCGGCACTCACGTGATAGCCCAGGGTCCTGGCTAGACCCCCGGATGCTGTTTGAGCGCAGTTTCCTGTTGTGGTTGGCAGGCGCTGCCAACCACAGCAGGTCCGCAAATCTAGGAGATACAGATCAGCTGCAGCTCATCTGTATCTCCCAAAAGCGATCGGACTGTGCAGCAAGGTGCCTCTTAAAGAGGCAGTGTAAAAATAAGAATGAATGAAAAAATAAAGTTTTTAAAAACCTGTAAAAAAAAATATATATAAAAGTTCAAATCACCCCCCTTTTACCCCATTCACAATAAAAGTATTAAAAAAAGAAAAAAATACACATGTTTGGTATCGCCACATTCAGAATCGCCCGATCTATCATCCAATTAAATCCGTTAATGAGAGCCGTGAACTCCGTAACGAAAAAAATGGTCCAAACGCCAAAATTCCTTTTTTTTGTTCGCCACAACATTGTTATAAAATGCAATAACGGGCGATCAAAACTGCGGATCTCCCCAAAAATTGTATCATTAGAAACGTTAGCTCAAGACGCAAAAAGATAAGCCATCACACAGTCCCAGATCCCGAAAAATGAGAACGCTACAGGCCGCAGAACATGGCGCAAAAAGTCAATTTTTGTTTTTTTTCAAACTTCTGAATTTTTTTTCACTAACTACAGTGTTGGCCAAAAGTATTGACACCCCTGCAATTCTGTCAGATAATACTCAGTTTCTTCCTGAAAATGATTGCAATCACAAATTCTTTGGTATTATTATCTTCATTTAATTTGTCTTCAATGAAAAAACACAAAAGAGAATGAAACAAAAAGCAAAACATTGATCATTTCACACAAAATTCCAAAAATGGGCCGGACAAAAGTTTTGGCACCCTCAGCCTAATACTTGGTTGCACAACCTTTAGCCAAAATAACTGCGATCAACTGCTTCCGGTAACCATCAATGAGTTTCTTACAATGCTCTGCTGGAATTTTAGACCATTCTTCTTTGGCAAACTGCTCCAGGTCCCTGATATTTGAAGGGTGCCTTCTCCAAACTGCCATTTTTAGATCTCTCCACAGGTGTTCTATGGGATTCAGGTCTGGACTCATTGCTGGCCACCTTAGAAGTCTCCAGTGCTTTCTCTCAAACAATTTTCTAGTGCTTTTTGAAGTGTGTTTTGGGTCATTGTCCTGCTGGAAGACCCATGACCTCTGAGGGAGACCCAGCTTTCTCACACTTGGCCCTACATTATGCTGCAAAATTTGTTGGTAGTCTTCAGACTTCATAATGCCATGCACACGGTCAAGCAGTCCACTGCCAGAGGCAGCAAAGCAACCCCAAAACATCAGGGAACCTCCACCATGTTTGACTGTAGGGACCGTGTTCTTTTCTTTGAATGCCTCTTTGTTTCTCCTGTAAACTCTATGTTGATGCCTCTGCCCAAAAAGAGAGAACATTCTTCCAAAACGTTTTAGGCTTTCTCAGGTAAGTTTTGGCAAACTCCAGCCTGGCTTTTTTATGTCTCGGGGTAAGAAGTGGGGTCTTCCTGAGTCTCCTACTATACAGTCCCTCTTCATTCAGACGCTGACGGATAGCACGGGTTGACACTGTTGTACCCTCGGACTGCAGGGCAGCTTGAACTTGTTTGGATGTTAGTCGAGGTTCTTTATCCACCATCCGCACAAGTTTGAAATCTCTCGTCAATTTTTCTTTTCCGCCCACATCTAGGGAGGTTAGCCACAGTGCCATGGGCTTTAAACTTCTTGATGACACTGCGCATGGTAGACACAGGAACATTCAGGTCTTTGGAGATGGACTTGTAGCCTTGAGATTGCTCATGCTTCCTCACAATTTGGTTTCTCAAGTCCTCAGACAGTTCTTTGGTCTTCTTTCTTTTCTCCATGCTCAATGTGGTACACACAAGGACACAGGACAGAGGTTGAGTCAACTTTAATCCATGTCAACTGGCTGCAAGTGTCATTTAGTTATTGCCAACACCTGTTAGGTGCCACAGGTAAGTTACAGGTGCTGTTAATTACACAAATTAGAGAAGCATCACTTGATTTTTCTAACAGGGCCAATACTTTTGTCCACCACCTTTTTATGTTTGGTGTGGAATTAGATCCAATTTGGCTTTAGGACAATTCTTTTTCTGTTTTTTTCATTGAAGACAAATTAAATGAAGATAATAATACCAAAGAATTTGTGATTGCAATCATTTTCAGGAAGAAACTGAGTATTATCTGACAGAATTGCAGGGGTGTCAATACTTTTGGCCAACACTGTAGATACTAGTAAAGGTATACATGTTGTGTGTCTACGAACTCGTACCGATCCGAGGCATCAAACTGTCACATCGGTTTTACCATATAGTGAACATGGCAACTAAAATACCCAAAAAACAAACGTGTCATTGCATTTTTTTTTTGCAATTTCACTGCATTTTGAATTTTTTTGCAATTTCCCTGTACACTATATGGTAATATAAATTATTGCATATGAAAGTACAATTTGTCCCGCAAAAAAACAACCCATCACATGTCTATATTGAGGGAAAAATAAAAAAGTTATGGCTCTTGGAAGCAGGGGAGTAAAAAACGAAAGTGAAAAACGAAATATTCCCAGGTCATGAAGGGGTTAAAAGCAGTGTTCACTAAACCTTCACTGTAGGCCACGTGTAATACAACCAAATACACCTTGAGTGTAGTTCATTCTAATAATTTTTTACTGGAACAAGCAAACGTAATTTTTTGTGCCTAGTACCACTGTCTGGCCAATCAGCTGTGCTTGATTTCCATATTTTTTGCCAACAACTGCAGAGTTGCCTATTTATTCACATACAAAATGAGTGGCAAAAGGCCTGCTGGTGGTGGAAGGGGAAATAGGTGTGGTGGAAAGGGAAAAAAAGTTTGTGTCCGTGGGGTACATGGGAAAGCAAGAGTAACATCTGCTGGAGAAAGAGCATCTTCCAGCCAAAGTAAGATGTCTACTTCTTTCCTTGGAGATTCTGAAATGATCCCTTTCATACGGACACGACTCAGATGACGATCAATACCAATTCTAGATGAGGCACAAAAAGAGCAGGCGCTTGAATGGATAGCAAGTGCTTCAGCAAGTGGGCTCTCCTCCACCTCAACTTCTGCTTCACAAATACACCAGTCCTCAGAGGTGTCACCACAATCCCACTTGCTTTTGCACAGCTCCCAAGTCTCGAGCCACCCGGGTATGGGGTAAGACAGATGGTTGACTATACATCGCTCTTCACTCATACTATAGCCTGGGAATCAGAGGTCTGCTCAAAAGGTTTTGTGAGTCAAGACCAGGTAATGATCTGCACTGATGCCCAGAAGCTTTTGGAGTCGGATCCAAGCCCAGATAAAGAAGGTTCTGAGCAAGCATAATTTAGACCTTCATTCATGAAGTGTCAACTGCACCTTGGAGATTTTGTGAGCCCTTACGCATACGACTCCTCCTGTACTTCCTCCCCCTCCTCTAGTGCCACCACCTGACTCCGAATACTGTTTAAAGTGTGCTCCAGCATGTAAATGACGGGAATAATCATGCGAATAATGGCGTAATCATCACTAAACATCTTCGTCGACAATTCAATACTGTACAGAATGGTGCATAGGTCCTTCATTTCAGACCACTCCAGCAGTGTGATTTGCCCCACCTCTAGATCTCGTAGGCCCAGGTTATACGTCATGACGTATTGCACCAGGTCTCGTCGATGCTGCCACAGATGTTGGAACATGTGCAGAGGTGAATTCCATCATGTCGGCACATCGCATTTCAGCCAGTGAACTGGCAGTCCGAACAAGAGATGCAAGGCGTTGAGCTACGGGATGCAAACGGCGGAAGTGAGCACACAGCGACAGTGCCCTCTGCTGAAGACCATCTAGGGACGGATAGTGTTCAAAAATTTGCTGGACAACCAGATTTAAGACGTGAGCCATGCAAGACATGTGTGTCACATTGCCCCGGCGAAGGGCTGCACCCAGCATTGCAGCATTGTCGCACACAGCCTTCCCTGGCTGCAGGTTCAGTGGAAACAAGCTTTGACGAAACTCGGTCTCCACAGCAGACCACAACTCCTCAGCTGTGTGACCACCTCATGCCGTTGAGCCCTGCTGCCATCATAGTAAGGAGGTGTGCAGGATTCCTTGTGTGCAGTTAGCACGCGGGTGGCATTACCAGACAGGCTTTGGGTGCAGGTGGAGGACCGAGACCAGGTTGAGGAGGCAGAAGCAGTAGAGGAACTTCTACATACAGAAGATTGAAGCACAACTCGTGGGAATGGCAAGACTTGGACAGTAGCCTCTTCTCCTGCTGTCTTCATAGTTACCCAGATTTTTTGGCCGCTACTTACATTTTGGTGACAAATCTTACATATAACAGGAGGAGACTAAAGGCTTGTAGATTTTGGAATGTGCTGCATGAAAGTCACCTCACCAACCATTTTCAGCTTGCAACTGTGGGGCAATTGATGCCACTGAAGTGGTGTCTCGGCCCACATTTTTGGGTAAAATGGAGACTCTTGTTGTAATCTCCTACATGTGACACAATGATCAGCGTGTGCACGAGGCCTTCCAGATGCTGCGTTAAAAACCGCACCAAATACTCATCGCCTGCATAAGGCTTTCCAGATACTGAGGTAAACCGCACCAAATTATTATCATCTGCTCATGGCCTTACAGATACTGAAGTAAAACACACCAAATAATCATCATCTGCACATGGCCTTACAGATACTGAAGTGAAACTCAACAAATAATCATCATCTGCACATGGCCTTACAGATACTGAAGTGAAACTCAACAAATACTCATCTTTTGGACGTGGCCTTACAAATACTGAAGTGAAACGCACCAAATAATCATCATCTGCTCATGGCCTTATAGATACTGAAGTGAAACTCAACAAATACTCATCATCTGCACATGGCCTTCCAGATACTGAAGTAAAACACACCAAATAATCATCATCTGCACATGGCCTTCCAGATACTGAAGTAAAACGCACCAAATATTCATCTTCTTGACGTGGCCTTACAGATACTGAAGTAAAACTCAACTACTCATTGTGTGCATGATGCCTTACAACTCCTGTAGTTAAAACTGATTTTGGAAGGGCATGACATGCCTATATCTGTGTCTCCTCCCCCTTTTACTTGTCTATCTCTTTTCTTTTCACATTTTTATATGTAGTTTTCACTTTTCCATATGTTTATTGTATTTTCTGAGTAGTTTGACACGAACATTCGACGAACCAATGCCCAATTCGGCGAACCGAATCGAATTAGAACACTAGGGTGGTGGCTCATCTCTAATCCCAAGCACACCGCCAGGGCAACAAAGGAGTGGCTTCGTAAGAAGCATTGCAAAGTCCTGCAGTGGACCAGCAACAGCCCCAAAATATTTCTGCTCTAGAGGAGATCTGCATGGAGGAAAGGCCAACATACCAGCAACAGTATGTTCCAACCTTGTGAAGACTTGCAGAAAACGTTTGACCTCTGTCATTGTCACAAAGGATATATAACAAAGTATTGAGATGAACTTTTTTTATTGACCAAATACTTATTTTCCACCAAAATTTGAAAAAAATGTCTTTCCATATCAGACAATGTGATTTTCAGTATTTGTTTTCTCATTTTGTTTCTCATAGTTGAGATCTACCTATGATGTCAATTACAAGTCTCTCTCATCTTTTTAAGTGGGAGAACTTGCACAATTGGTGACTGACTAAATCCATTTTCTCCACTGTAAGTTAGGAGCCATTTTAAATTCCAAACTTTTCCTAAACAAATCCATATTCGCAAGACTTTTGGGGAGAGTGTTTGAATTTGCGATACTGAACCGAATTGACCAGGTTCTTGCTGAATTTGAAATTGGTGAACATGTAAGGTTGGTATCACAATGCAGTTTTTTCCCTGATCAGGTTCGATCAGGTTTGTGTGCCAAAACTAGGAGAGGCATCGAGATGTTGCTGGGAAGAAAGGGTGTAAAACAGTCCGCGCTGCCAGGTCAATCCGAAGTCAAATAACACACGGAATGGTGATGTTCAAAACAGATACTCCTTTATTCTCAGATGCGTTTTGGTGCCCTCCTGGCACCTTCCTCAGGGATTGCTAGGAGGGCACCGAAACGCGTCGGAGAATAAAGGAGTATCTGTTTTGAACATCACCATTCCGTATGTTATTTGACTTCGGATTGACCTGGCAGCGCGGACTGTTTTACACCCTTTCTTCCCAGCAACATCTCGATGTGTCTCCACGTGTGAGTGGATGGTGGAAGTCCAGCAGCAGCCATCAGGATCTTATCACATGCCTTTTAACCAGTTGTGGGTCTCAGAACTGACATAGGTGAGTGGAATCCCTTTACATCACCTAAACTTCAGTGTCACTAGTGATAGGGCACTATTCCGCCTCTTGTTCCCCCTCCTCTTTTTTATTAAAACCAGGAGAGGAACATGCAGAGAAAAACTATAATTGAAAGATTGACACCTGTTCTGAGTTTTGGAGACACTCCTGGTTTTGGTATACAAACCGGATGTAACCTGATCAGGGAAAATACTGCAGTGTGAAACCAGCCTAAGGGTGGAGGCACACTGGCGTGAGACTCGCGCGAGTCTGTCGGAGGAGCCTCGCAAGGAGCAGGAGCTGTGACCCGGAACGGCCTCTTTCTGTCAGGACAGGGAGTGTAGAGCTGCACAAACACACAATCAGCTGACAGCCCCGTCCTGACAGAAAGAGGCCATTCCGGGTCACAGCTCCTGCTCCTTGCGAGGCTCCTCCGACAGACTCGCGCGAGTCTCACGCCAGTGTGCCTCCACCCTAAGAGCAAAGTTTGCTGATCTCTAGTGAGTTGTCTGTGAGTTGCTGAACAGCACAAGACCTAAAACCACACAGACACACTGAAAATGACATTAGACATCTGGCTAGAAAATAAAGTAGGTAAGCATTTTTAAAAATTTGAATGTCATTCAATCAAAAATTGTATTTGAATTTCATTAAATAAAAACATTTTATTTAAGAATCCTTTTTATTGTTTTCAAAACAGATTGTTTTCAATCATAAATTTGCTTAAACACATAAAATTATCTAACGCTGCAAATCAGTAAAATTCACTTGGAACATTGCAGAGAACTTTCCGGATACTGTTTTCTGGGTGGAAAACTGAATCCATAAATTTCCCTATGCCTTATATGTAGTTGATTTTTTCTCCATCTCTCATTAAGGATATTTTTCCTAAATTCTCCCCATCCTCTGGTAATTTTATCTTATGCCTCTATGTCGTTTAATTGTCGTGACCATGCTTTAAATAACTTATCAGGTCCAGTAATACTTCTCTAGTTGATTGGTATATTGAAGATATATTAATTTCTCCTATGTCTCTATTAACAAGTTCAACCTACTCATTTACCACTGTTTGCCTGGATACATCCTGGAGTTTATATAGGACATAATGGTTTGATTTGGCTAGATTGCACTAATTGGAAACTGCGTAACCCATTCTTCTCTATGATTTCTTGCCCGTCATCCACCTATTTTCCAACCCATGTAGCAGGTCCCCAACCTTCTTCACTCCTTTTCTATACCATTCTTCATATAACACATTTTCTCTACCCATTTTAAAATCCATGTGTGCCCATGTGATAAATACAAAAAGGGGGGTTGGGGGAACAAGAGGCGCAATAGTGCCCTTATCACTAGACACTAAATTGGAAGCTCGGTGAGCAACAGGGGTTCATTCACCTAGTCCAGTTGTGTCACCCACAACTGGTTTGAAGACGTGTTAGGAATTATATCCTGATGGCTGCTGCTGGACCTTCACCGACCACTCAGACGTGGAGAAGCATCAGATTACTTGGGAAAAGGTGTTTTGCGATCCGCGCTGCCAGACTGACTCGCATCAAAGAAGACACTTGAAGATGAAGTGTTGATCAAATCCTTCTTTTATTCACCGACGCGTTTCGGTGCCCACCTGGCACCTTCATCAGGGTTCCCTGAGGGACCCTGATGAAGGTGCCAGGTGGGCACCGAAACGCGTCGGTGAATAAAAGAAGGATTTGATCAACACTTCATCTTCAAGTGTCTTCTTTGATGCGAGTCAGTCTGGCAGCGCGGATCGCAAAACACCTTTTCCCAAGTAATCTGATGTGTGCCCATGGGTTAAGATATTTAGATATTTTCCATGAAAGATTGTATTTCTTCCTCACCCCCTTCCAGGCCATCATGGTGTCTCTGCAAATTAACGAATTTTAAATTTCTGGCAAAATGTTCACTAGAGACGCATGGCGGAGTGAAGTCAAATCCTAGGCCAACAGAAATCGGCCTTGAATTCATATTCAGAATACCTTCTAGTTTTTTTAATCCAGTCCACACATGTCTTAGTAAGCAAGTCAAATTATATCCCTATTTATTTGGTAGCCTCACTTGCCCTCTCTCTTTGGGAAACTTTAATGTGCAAAGGGGTCCGGGTATCACTTGGTGTTTTTCCCGCTACTTTACATGAAGCGCCCATACATTGAGTTAGCAGGCACCGTGGCCAGCAGTGCTGTGCCCGGTTTCCAGGTTCCTTCTAAGTCAACAGTCAGGTGGTATACCAAGTCACCACGTTGCATCAGTCAGGTGACCAGGTGGGGGGTAAAGGTCCCAGGAACAGGCCACTGGTCACTACTTTTGAGCCCAATAACTGCTACAAGCTGCTCTTATCTTACTGGGTCCTAACAATATGTCATTACATGTGGTATACAATTGCTTGTATGGGTTTATATGCCTCTGAATGCAATTAAAACCGTCTGGAATGGTATATCTCTGGACCTGGGCTACAGCAAGATGGAGGAATACTGTTGTAGCCAAAAGTATTGACACCCCTGCAATTCTGTCAGATAATACTCAGTTTCTTCCTGGAAATGATTGCAATCACAAATTCTTTGGTATTATTATCTTCATTTAATTTGTCTTCAATGAAAAAAACACAAAAAGAATTGTCCTAAAGCCAAATTGGATATAATTCCACACCAAACATAAAAAAGGTGGTGGACAAAAGTATTAGCACCCTTAGAAAAAAAATGTGATGCTTCTCTAATTTGTGTAATTAACAGCACCTGTAACTTACCTGTGGCACCTAACAGGTGTTGGCAATAACTAAATCACACTTGCAGCCAGTTTACCTGGATTAAAGTTGACTCAACCTCTGTCCTGTGTTCTTGTGTGTACCACATTGAGCATGGAGAAAAGAAAGAAGACTAAAGAACTGTGTGAGGACTTGAGAAACCAAATTGTGAGGAAACATGAGCAATCTCAAGACTACAAGTCCATCTCCAAAGACCTGAATGTTCCTGTGTCTACCCTGCGCAGTGTCATCAAGAAGTTTAAAGCCCATGGCACTGTGGCTAACCTCCCTAGATGTGGACGGAAAAGAAAAATTGACGAGAGATTTCAATGCAAGATTGTGCGGATGGTGGATAAAGAACCTCAACTAACATCCAAACAAGTTCAAGCTGCCCTGCAGTCCGAGGGTACAACAGTGTCAACCCGTACTATCTGTCGGTGTTTGAATGAAAAGGGACTGTATAGTAGGATACCTAAGAAGACCCCACTTCTTACCCCGAGACATAAAAAAGCCAGGCTGGAGTTTGCCAAACCTTACCTGAGAAAGCCTAAAACGTTTTGGAAGAATGTTCTCTCTTTTTGGGCAAAGGCATCAACATAAATTTTACAGGAGAAAAAAAGAGGCATTCAAAGAAAAGAACACAGTCCCTACAGTCAAACATGGCAGAGGTTCCCTGATGTTTTGGGGTTGCTTTGCTGCCTCTGGCAGTGGACTGCTTGACCGTGTGCATGGCATTATGAAGTCTGAAGACTACCAACAAATTTTGCAGCATAATGCAGGGCCCAGTGTGAGAAAGCTGGGTCTCCCTCAGAGGTCATGGGTCTTCCAGCAGGACAATGACCCAAAACACACTTCAAAAAGCACTAGAAAATGGTTTGAGAGAAAGCATTGGAGACTTTTAAGGTGGCTAGCAATGAGTCCAGACCTGAATCCCATAGAACACCCATGAAGAGATCTAAAAATGGCAGTTTGGAGAAGGCACCCTTCAAATATCAGGGACCTGGAGCAGTTTGCCAAAGAAGAATGGTCTACAATTCCAGCAGAGCATTGTAAGAAACTCATTGATGGTTACCGGAAGCGGTTGATCGCAGTTATTTTGGCTAAAGGTTCTGCAACCAAGTATTAGGCTGAGGGTGCCAATACTTTTGTCTGGCCCATTTTTGGAGTTTTGTGTGAAATGATCAATGTTTTGCTTTTTGCTTCATTCTCTTTTGTGTTTTTTCATTGAAGACAAATTAAATGAAGATAATAATACCAAAGAATTTGTGATTGCAATCATTTTCAGGAAGAAACTGAGTATTATCTGACAGAATTGCAGGGGTGTCAATACTTTTGGCCAACACTGTACATTACAATTGTCCCTTTGAAGACAACCATAATGCTGATGTAACTGTCGGTGAAAAAGAGAGTTACAGTGCAGGTCACATTTATAGGGGAAGCTTAGAAATGATCATTTTTCATATGATCAAATGAATACCATGCTAGTAAAAGCGGACACATGGACTAAAATATGGATGAAAGTAGAATCAAAAAAATGAAAATATGTCTGAATGAGCCTTAACTTCTGACCAAGAGTATCCAGTTGTCGAAGCAAAATTTCCTAAATAACGTTTGAATGACAGCTTTAACATTTAATAAAACTATCAAAATGTAAAAATAAACTACAACAAACTGCTATTATTTATTATTTAAGAGCATTAATAAAGGCTAAACGTTGATTTAGACTGGCCAATTAAAGTCATTTAACAGCCTTTTTAGACAAGCAAACTACCAAGGATGATTTTTAACCTCATCCAACCAAAGATTATTTTGCTCTTTTATAGTATGATTTCTATCCAGTTTACACAAGCAGATAATAAAGAAAGTAGTGTTCCTATAGAATGATTGTTATCCTTTCATTGCTCTACTTTAATTTTGCTGACTACAAGATAACATGTAACTTATAAATTGTGGTGTGTTGAATACAAAAATCACATTTATTTCCTCCAGTCATGTACACTTTTTTCTGCAAATTCCTGTTTACTTAGAAACTCTTACAGTAATAACATATTATATTATTATTTCGTATTATTTAGGTTTGCTGAATACACAAAAAATGATGAATTTAAAGTTGGTATACAAATATATACAGGAAAACTGCTTAAGGCTACGTTCACACATTTGCGTATTTTGCTGCGCTTTTTTGCGCGCGCTTTTTGCCGGCCGCGCAAAAAAGCGCAACAAAATACGCAGGGGCTTTCACACACTGCGCTTTCTTTACTCCAGAAAGCGCAGTGATGTCACAGAGGGGAGGAAGAATCCTGCTTCCTCCTCCCCTCAGTGACAGCCCCATTAGATTTCACAGTGTATTAATATACACTATGAAATCTAAATTAAACAGAGGCAAATTAAACAGAGGCAAATGTATGTAAAATAAAAAAGAATGAATACATCACCTCTCCGGTGCCTTCTCCCACTGTCTGGTGCCTTCTGCCACTGTCCGGTCTCCGGTTCTAAGTGAGAGGTCTACTGATAAGACTTGTGGTGATGTCAGAGGGGGGGCGTTCCCGGGGCGTTCCCATCGCTGATTGGCTGTATGCGGTCATGTCACATGACCGCGAGTGCCCGGGAACGCCCCCCTCTGACGTCACCACAGGTCCTGTCAGAAGAGATCTCACTTGGAACCGGGGATCGCACAGCGGCAGAAGGCGTCGGACAGGTGAAGTATTCATTCTTTTTTATTTTTCAGACACTTGCTTTTGTTTAATTTAGATTTCACAGTGTATATTAATACACTGTGAAATCTAATGGGCGGCCACAGCTGTCACAGAGGGGAGGAGGAAGCAGGATTCTTCCTCCCCTCTGGGAGAATACGCAGAAGTAGCTTCGTAAACAATTGACATATCAATTGTTTACGGAGCTGCGTTTTCTCCCGGAAAACGAACTGCGTATTTTTACGCAATGTCTGCACTGCAAAGTGAATTTCCCATTCACTTTGTTGGCAGACAAAAGGCACATTGCGTATTTTGAAAAGCGCGCGTAACAAAACGTGGCAAAATACGCAATGCGTGAATGCAGCCTTAGAAACAGAAAAACTAACAACATCAAAATTGTATGACTATGTAAGTAGCGTGAAAGCAGACAGCAGCATACAGTCATCCAAGAGGCTTACAAGCCGCAACAAATTTAACCATAAAAAAAGGTTTTTGTTGAATATGTCATCCAACACTCGACCAGTTTGTAGATGGTGCAGGAATGATTCTGTTATATTCTGTTACAATTGTGGTTATTTAACATCACCCAAGCATAGGACAAACATAAGTGACTTTGTGCATATAGCTTATCATGCTTATTTCATGGTTAAACTGGGTGACTATAGTAAGCTGCATCCCATCACCTCAGTGGCCTGCCCGCAGCGCTGGTACAAACATTACCAGGATCCACAGGTGGCGTCACGGACTATTAATCCTTGTAAATATTTCCCCCACCAAATAAATGACAGCCAGGGCATGGAACCAGGAACCCGACAATCCATGATTCCCCGTCACAGCCATTAACCCATCCCGGTGTCCGAGTAACCCTCTCCCTGTGCTTATCATTTTCTGGCGTCTGCAAACAGGATTGAACCACCCTGGTAATACCAGGTAAAGTGTGCCTAAAGACTTTATTGACTGGTTATATATTGTAAAACGGGCCGCCATTACATCGCCTCAGAATTTCAACTGCATCACCTAAGCAGGAGAAAAGAGCGCGAAGATAAGCTCCGCCCCTCCACTCTGCCGAGGAGTGTAGTGGTGGGCTCCGGAAAGGCCCGAAGGACTTGTTGACAGGATTCTTGTGGTGGACAGTTCTAGAGATGTAAAAAGACTATGTGCAGGCCCAGGTGCGTGCCTTGGCCCCTTACTACAGATGGGCCAAGAAAGAGACACCAAGGTGTCTCCCCGCCCCCCTTGCCACCAACAACCAAGGGGGCGGGTCGAGAACCCGTCCACACCAGGTCGGGACTATAAAAATTAAACAGGGCGGGCAAAGGGTAGAATGAGAACCATTGCCAGGCTCCGGACCTGTCACCCAAAAACAGTCTGGTTGCGATGGTGGCACCTAGAGATGCGGATGTTATCCGTGAGGTTGAGGAACAGATGAGGATCTACCAAGCAGTCCCAGGAATACCAACCCTGGAAACCGTGAGCGATGACCTCATCTTCTGGGGAATTGCGCTGAGAGACCTACGGGCCCGCCTGCAAGAGACCGCAGAGTGGACCATCTGGCACTGGAGTGCCAAGATGGTCCTGGAAGTGGAACCGGGGGTGGTGGTAGCCACTCAGACTGAACACCCAATGACCAGAGATGCTTCTACTCTCACGGAATCAGCAGGGCCCGAAACCCTAACCGCTGAGGAACCCAGATGGGAGGAGACCACCATGGGAGACCTCATCTGCTTCCCCGAGGAGTCGACTGATTATCACGACAACGAGGTCAGTGTTGAAGAGGAGGAGGGATCGGAGAAGGAAGAAGCCGTCGGTGGTGCAGAGGAGGCTGGGCCCCACGAGTTATGGAGAGCTCCGGTCCCAGCAATACGGGTCACAGCTGCGGAGAGGAAAGCGGCACAACATGCAGCTGAGCAACAGCCATCCTGGCAACCGGTGGGCCGTCCATGGTCCATACAACCGAACCCGGGCGACGAGGCTGAGAGGCAGAGGCGTTGTGAAGCCTGGTGGGCCAATGAACTGGAGACCCGCCAGGCCCGCGTAAATGCCCGCAATCAACCCCCACAACCACTCAATCAGCGGAAGAAAGGGGTGGTGACTATCTTTAATTTGAACACCGGGTACGGTTTCACCCGGGAAGAGGGTCTCCTTTCGGAGGTTTTTGTCGGAAGGAAGGATGTGTAGGCCCGCCTTCCCCAGGGCCACCCGGACAGGGACCTGTACTGTGGGGACATCATCACATATGAGCGCCACGCAGGCCATAGAGGGTGGTTCACCATTCGGGTGAGCCGATGCTACGAGTGATAAAAAGAAAATATGGTAACCACTAATGTATATAGTTATTTTACATGCCTTTCCTTGCAGTGTCCAAAATATCAGCACATGAACGTAAATGTACGCTGTTTATTCTCATTGAGCCTTATGAACATTGAATCAGAGACTTGATACCCGGTCCCTGTTGGGCCAACTAGAATATAGTTACTGCTATGTTTGCAACGTTAAAAGCACAGAACCTCCCGCAAGGGAAGCATACAACTAATCGTAAAGTTGTTGTTTGGTTAAAGGTTACCCGTTTAAATTGAAAATAAAAATGTCAGCTCAATGCCGGTTTGGTTTAACACCCGCGGACAGGTGTATTTCACCAAGGGGGGGGGGTGGGGGGGTGGTGCCCCTATGGCTAGGTGCCACAGGGAGGTACTGCACCCCAAATAGAAGGTGTAGTGCCTCCGTAGCTAAAGATTTGGGATTGTGCTTATGGAGTGTGTATTAGCACCCAACACTAGGCCACCTTAGAATAGGGGGGACTGATATACAGAAAGACCCAGAGGGTGGAGCCTAGGTTAGAGTGGGAAAACCAGGAAGTAGAGAGTTTGCAGTCAGACAGTTCTGGGAAGGCAGTCAGTTAGGACACGTCTGACAGCTGAATGACAGAGGGATCACCCATCTCAAGGAGGGTGACCCGGGACAAAAGGGGACGAACCAGCATTGGTTGGAGCCGGCTGGTTAAGTCTGGGGAAACACCGGCAACACGGAAGCCGAGACGGTCAGCGGTTTATCCCTGACCATAAACCGACGAGCCTTTAAAAACTGGGTAGTCATAGGCACCACAAGATGGTACCTCACTCCTCAGGCCCATAATCGGTCCAAGACTATGAAGGTAATGGCCCAGATTCCGGTGGCGGGAGATTGTGCATTTCTGCTGCTCCTGTCCGTACCGGTCAAGGACAGTCCGTACGTAACCGTACAAGACCATGGGACTGGCAAGTGAGCTCTGCAAAGGTGGATAAAGACAGAGAGGAAGATAGAACTTAGGCCCCAAAAGCCCAAAAGATAATAAGAGAGGAACATCTTCAGACTCCATAGGGGCTCCCTGAACCGGCAGCTACGTCCCCGTTCCTCCAGACTGTACCGTGTATTGTATGACATCTGCCGGTACCAGTAAAAGGACGTTGAAGCTGAAACTGTGTCTGTCTTCCTTGCCGCTGGTGCCCGGAGGGCCTCTGCATCCTCAGAGGGGTAAGAACAACTACTCCCCTCATCCTTCCTTGCTGCCCTGAAGTAAAGCTCCACTTGTGGGGAGCTGTACCATACTAAGCTGCATCTCATCACCTCAGTGGCCTGCCCCCAGTGCTGGTACCAACATTACCAGGATCCACAGGTGGCGTCACGGACTATTAATCCTTGTAAATATTTCCCCCACCAAACAAATGACAGCCAGGGCACGGAACCGGGAACCCAACCACCCGTGATTCCCCGTTACAACCATTAACCCATCCCGGTGTCCGAGTACCCCTCTCCCTGTGCTCATCACAAAGCAGTAATCAAAACAAAAGGTGGCTACTTTGAAGAACCTAGAATATAAGACATATTTACAGTTGTTTCACACTTTTTTGTTAAGTAAATAATTCCACATGTGTTAATTCATAATTTTGATGCCTTCAGTGTGAATCTACAGTTTTCATAGTCATGTAAATACAGAAAACTTTTTGAATGAGAAGGTGTGTCCAAACTTTGAGAGTGTTCCAAACTGTACACACGCACATACACATACACACACATGCACATATGTATACACACACATACATACACGTAATGTACACACATGCACATACACACACATGCACATACGCACGCTCATACATATACACATATACACATGCACATACAAACATGTACATATACATACATACACACACATACACACATGCACATACACACACATGCACATACCCACACATATATACATATACACACGCTTATACTCATGCACATACACACGCATACCCCCACACATTCTTACATGCATACACCCATACACACATGCACACATGCGCATATCCCCACACACACACACATGGATACATGCACATACAGACACATACATACACATACATACACATACATATTGTAGATGCACACACATGCACACACTTGCATGCACGCACACACACATATGCATATACACCCATGCATGTACATACACACACAAACACACACATACATCCACACACATATACACACACATGCACATACATATACACACACATGCACACACGTACACGAACATACACAGACACGCACATGCACATGTGCATACACACACATACCCACGTGCATACACACACACATACACGCACACACATGAGCATGCACACACATACAGACACATACATTTTGTTTGGATATTTCAATATACAAAGATGTTGGCAGCGTGAGGTATCACACTGCCCCACCACAAGATTACAGTAATTACAGGATTATGGGGGGGAAGTAATAAAGTGGATAATGAGGTGTCACTGTCTATTTTGTATGTAATAAAAGATTTCTCTCTCTGTATGTGTGTTTTTGTCTCATTACTGAAAGTATTGCTAATTGGGAGCTGTCATACTGATGGCTGACATTAGCAATATGGCTTGATATCAGCTGCCAAAAAAAGATGACACCAATCCCTTTATTTCCCAGTCACCGCTACAAGGCAGCTGAAAGAGCAGGGTATATGCCAGTTTTGGTGTGTCTCATGGAGGCATCAATTCTGGGGCGGCTTCAGGCTGAAATTTTCATTGGGGGGAGGGGGCAAGAACACTTGGGCCTTAACACACTGAGAATTCCAGCCCCCAGCTGCCTGGGTTATCTTTGTTGGCAATAGAAAATATGGCGAAGCCCTTGCCATTTTTTTTTCTAGTTATTTACTTAAATAACTAAAAAAAAGGTCTATCTGTATTTTTCATTGCCAGTGAAAGTAACATCAGGCAGCGGGGATTGGCAGCCAGTAGCTGCTTTGTTGACTTGCACTGGCAAGGAAATTACAGCCAAGCCCTACACATTTTTTACCAGGAAATTAAACACTCTATTATTAAAAAAACACAGAAACAGGTTTTTAACTAAAAATACAATTATTTACATACATTGTGAGAGAGCACAGGGGAGAGAGAGAGACAGCGGACAGGGGGGAGAGATGCCTGCCGACGCCAACACCACAGAGCTCACCTCATTATGATTGCACTGCCCTCCCAATAGCATTGAGACGACATCTATTCTTATTTAAACCGCAGGCAGCTTGCTGATAGCTGGCAGTTATAGGTTTATACTGACCCTGTACAGCTGTTTGATGAATCTCTGTTGATATCTGCTGCTAATAGCTACTTACTATGAACAGTTTTTGACTGTTCCCTCAATAACTTGGGCCTTGGGATACCTTTGACAACTTCCCTGTCTTAAGAATGTGTCCTAATTCAGCTCTCACTGGTTTTGACCATGCACATGGACTTTCCTTTGCCAGCTAGCAGCACTGGCCATCTGCATCTTCATGGACATATCCAGTAGACCCTGCATATTTTCACATCCATGAATAGTGTTTAAGGGTCAAAGACAGGGTTTCTCTGAATCTTCTAAGTAGAGTCAGTTGATCAAAGCCTATCCATGGACACCCAGTCAAATGCCACTAGGCTTCCATTTGTAGCTTGTAGCTTAGGCTGCTTTCACATTACGTTTTTTAACCTGTCTGGTGGGATCCTACTTTTTGTAGGACCCCACGGACAGGAAAGGACACCCCAGGGGGTGACCTATTCTGTGTCCGGGTCAGTGATTATCACAAATACGGACACAGCGGGGCACTTTCACTTCCGCAATGTATAATATACATTGCAGAAGTGAAATTAAGTAAAAGAAAGAGTTAAAAATAAAAAAAAATCAGTATTCTCACCCATCCACGATCCACCGCTGCCTCCTGCAAGGTCCGGGTGCTTATAGGACCTGTGATGACGTCACAACCCGATCATCTGATCGGGTCACATGACCGCAGTTACCGCGGTAACTACAGTCATGTGACCCGATCACGCTGCCGGGTTGTGACATCACGGCAGGTCCTTTAAGCACCCGGCCGGACCTTGCTGGAGGCAGCGGTGGATCGCGGATAGGTGAGAATACTGATTTTTTTTTTTCATTTTTAACTCTTTCTTTTAATTAATTTCACTTCTGCAATGTATATTATACATTGCAGAAGAGAAATTTGATGGTTAGGAGCAATTTTAGTGTGCTGAGCATACTCAGTATGCTAAAATCGGATCCGAGGAACGATCAGCTATTTCCTAGGACCTGCGCTCATAGGCCCCCATGTTAAAGGCCACGGATCGGATCGGATTTGGCTTAATTGCCATCCGATTTTGTGGGATCCGATTTTTTTCTGTGCCCAAAATTGGTGCAGTCTCCGATTTTGGGTACAGCAAAAAATCAGACACAAGTCGGATCCCCCAAAATCGGATGGCAATTAGGCCAAATCCAATCAGATCTGTCCCCCATAGGATAACATGGGGGCCAAATCAGATCCGTCGCTGTCCGATTTACAACAGACAGCCACGGATACAACAAAAATGTAATGTGAAAGCAGCCTTACAGCTGCCACTTCTCATGAGTGCAGTATGGATAAATGTTCTGCAAATGTAAATTTTCTTACATGCTAAACTTATATGACCTGTAATTACAGCGCACAATGTGGCTGCTGCAGGTAATAAAATCTATGAACATTTACATCCACCTAAATTTGCTAATGGGTGTATTTTCTATTGTAAAGCAGCACTATACCCCTACAAGACAATGGAGTCTAATGTGTTTTAGGAAATATACTGTATGCAAACATGATTAAGGGAATTTTCATCTACAATGGTTAACCTTTAAAACTCTAGTATGTCTTTTGGGAGTGTTTGATTTCCTTTGTTAACCCTAGTATTGTTGAAATAGGAGCACTATGACCACAAAGGCTAACCTAGGAGGTCAGAACATTTTATGCCAGACTGTATATTGATGTCAGTATACTGTATGAATTTAAAAAAATGGAGCCTGCTACATTCCTTTTGTTAGATAAATTCTCATCTTTTTTATATTCCTTCTCACATTTTAAATTGAGGAATTGAGGTGCAAAAGATTTATGAACTTTTTATGGACTCACAAAATTGGTTTGAAACAATGGCTTAAAGGGAACCTGTCACCCCAAATAACCTTTCTAACCTATGAATACCTGTCCCTGCAGCCTTACAATACATTCTAACACATCCCTGTCTCACCTTTTTTTTAACTAATCTACGAGTACAATAATGTAGTTAGCAAACTTACGAAATTCTTGTCAGAGGGGCGTTCCTCCAAGCCATTTTGACCGGTAGGCGGGTCCCCTGTGCCGCGCTACCCCTTTGACAAGAATTTTGTAAGTTTGCTAACTACATTATTGTACTGGTAGATAAGTAAAAAAGGTAAGACAGGGATGTGTTAGAACGTATTGTAAGGCTGCAGGGACAGGTATTAATAGGTTAGAAAGGTTATTTGGTGTGACAGGTTCCCTTTACGAAGATACCAAATAATACATCTAAGTTAAGGAGTAGTAGTTTCATAGCCCTTGGCTACACTAGGTCACATCAAGCCCTGGTTCAATTGTTTTATTGTGGAGCCTCAAGCTGGGAAAGACCTCAAACCACACAGCAGGAATATCAATACTTTATAAAGAATGAGATGCATAAAAGGAATAGGTGGGTTTAGAGTCAAATAACCTCCAATAAAGAGTAGTTAGTTAACAGATTTTATAACCTTACTGTATTTTCTATTGCCTATTATTTTTAACCTTATTCAAAGCCCAACAGGTAGAATAAAACATATTAACTGTCTGTTCAATTACTTTGGAAAAAAAGGGGGGACTGAGGGCACCGCAATGATGAGGGGAGGTGGGATCTGCTCCAACACATCTAGGTAATAAATTGCAAGGGAGAAAAGAAATGTGTAATTAATGGGCGATCACCACTATATAACAAATCAATATTCTTTATCATTTACAAAGTCAATACAACAAGCAACTGCAAACATTGTGCATAAAACATAAAAACATTTAAAAAGGCTCAAGACCTATATACAGAAGAGGGGGAAGCGTAGTCCCCTTGCCCGTGTGCCACAGAGTAGACATTAGTAGACAGAAACTGTGTTTGCAATATATTTTATGGTCTATTGCCAGGTTATACTTAAGGTCTAACGTGAGAAGCAGCCTTCTTTCTGCAAGAAAATATACTGTGTGATAATAGGTGAATTTCTACGATATCTGTTTCTGTCTACTAATTGTTCTCTGTGGCACACGGGCAAGGGGACTATGCTCCCCCTCTTCTACCGTATATATAGGTCTTGAACCTTTTTAAATGTTTTTATGTTTTATGCACAATGTTTGCAGCGGCTTGCTGTATTGACTATGTAAATAATAAAGAATATTGATTTGTTATATAGTGGTGATCGCCCATTAGTTACACATTTCTTCTCTCCCGTGCAATTGTCTGTTCAATTATTGGCAACTCATTGATGCTGTATTTAGATGCCAATTCATTTCTTTTAGCATTCGTTGGTTTGTTGTTGCTTTTCATTTTAAATTGAATGTGTATGTCATTTCCCACAATTTCCTAATAGAAATGCCACAGAAACCAGAAATGATACCTACATTTGAGTGTTCTTCAAGAGACAAGAAGATGCATTACATTTGCAATAACAAACATTTTTTTTCTGGTCAAGTGTTTCAGCTAAATACAGATGCTAAAATTCACTCATATGTCTGAAAGCAGCCTAATTTTAGTATTGATTACTGGATTTCTATTTATGCTCTTGATTTTTCTTTCTTAGCTTAAAGGTACCTTTACACGCCGCCACTGTGCCTAGCAACAGGTATCCACTGCACGGTTAACAGTGGATACCGATCGCTAATGCCGCATATAGACGCCGCCATTGCGTTGTCCACTGAAGGTATCTGTGTTCCCCGGAAGTGCCGACTGATCCTGCGGCTTACTTCCTGTTGAATACCTTCCCTGCTTTACACGCCGCTACCACAAAGGAATATGGGCGTACATCTTTCACGCCGTAAGTACATAGGCGTGACAGAGTTGTGTATTTCGTGACGCTTGTACGCTGATTGGACAACGCAATAGCATCATGATTGGCCAGCCTGCGCAGGAATACATGACGCCATTTCAATTGTGTAGTGTGAATGGTCAGCTCTTTAAATATAGCGCCCTGTGAAGGGACAGCCAATAGTTACACAGTAGCCCCCACCAATGATCGCTGATGGGGCATGGTATCCATGACGCTGTGGCACGCCCCTGTGAAATCACTAGGCGACGCAACATCCATGCCTGTGCCCCGTTTAGACGCCACTACTATGGCAATTGTGCCTTTGTGTTGCCTTTGGTTTTTGAGCACGGCTCAGCAACAGGTATCTGAGTCAACTGCAGGACACCGGCAGCAATTACCCTATTTCCACACCGCCATTTCGTAGCAATTTCATGGCAACAGGCATAAATATCCCCAATGCCAGGCAGTTGCTACCTTTCAGTGGTGGCGTGTAAAGGTACCTAGGTTAAGGTGAAGTGCTGCTCACCATTTTTGCCATCCCTTTATTTTGTAAAAGACTGTACAATATCTTAAGAAATAAATGGAAATGTACCTGTTATATCCTCAGGATTTTTTAATTTGAGGTCCAAAGTAATACAACAATAAAACATTGTCAACTTACATGTTGCAATTTCAATGAATAAACAGAATAAACAGCATGTGCAGCAACAAAGGCCCACTGAACTAATACTTGGTTGTACACCCTTTGGCATTGATGAAAGCCTCCAAAAATTTCTTGCAGCCATCTATAAGCTTCTTTTACTTCTCAGCTGTATTTTCTCTTCCTTTGAAGTGTATACAAGATCTTGAATGTTTTCAGGGATCAGTTTCCCAATAGCAGATTTCAGATCACCCCAAAGGTTTTCAATGGGATTTAGCTCAGGACTCATTGCTGGCCATATTACAACAGTCCATTCTTTCTTTTTCAACCATTCCTGTGTACTTTGAATGTGTGCTTTGGGTCTCTGATTTCATGATTCCGATGATACAGTCAAGGCCTTCAGTGGCAGACCCAGCAAAGCAAACCCACAGCATTATGGACTCCATCATGCATGGTGTTCTTTTTCTTATAAGCATAATTGTGCCATCAGTAAACAAGCTGTGCATTGCCAAAAAGATATATTTTCGTATCATCTGTCCACAGAACATTTTCCCAGAAGGACTGTGATTTGTCAAGGTACTCTTTGGCAAAGATCAGTCATTCCTTTTTATGTAATTTGTTTACCAATGTTTTTTTCCTTGGCCATTGCACATAAAGCTCTGCTTAATTTAGTGTGTGGTGTATGGCACTTGTTGAAACTATGACCCCAAACTGTTGCAGGTTGGCCTTTGGGTCTTTGGATGTTTGATGTGGTGTTTTTACCACCATTCGCACCAACCACTGAAGACAGCCCTTGTCAATTTTCCTCATTCACCCATGTCCAGTGAGATTCTTGAAATTTCGGTGCTTGGCAAACGTCTTAATAACATTGATAGCATAATGTTGAAACTAGGATAGAAAGGTCTTTGGAGATAGCCTTATACCTTTAAGAAGTCTGGTGTATGCTGATAATAGCAATTCTGATGTTGTCACACAGCTCCTATGTCTTCACCATTGTGACAAAGGAACATGGCTAAGGGTAGGTTCACATTTGCGTTCGACACTGCAGCGTATGGGGCACAAAGGCAGTGCCGAACGCAGACATTTTCATGTGAACGTAGCTGTGATTGTCTGCATGCGTTCACATGAAAATGTCAATGAGTCTGTCCGGCCACCCAATCAGTGGTCTCTTTCGGTGGCCAGGAGGTGGAGATCAGCGGTGGAGATCTCCTCCTCCCGGCCACCGCAGCTGATCTTGTTTTTCGCCACCGCTGATCTCTTTCTCCCGGATGCCGCTAGTTCATTTAAAATAGGCGGCGGGAAAGCTGGCGGTGAAGTCTTTTCATCACCGACTTTTCCGCCGCCTATTTTAAATGAACCAACAGCCCGGGAGGAAGAGATCAGCGGCGATGAAGAAGGAGATCAGCGGCAGCCGGGAGGAAGAAGAAGAAGAAAGAAGGAAAAAGAAGATAGAAGAAGAGGAAGGAAGAAGAAAAAAGAAGAAAGAAGAAGAGGAAAGATGAGGAAAGATAAAAAATAAGAAAAGGACAGAAGAAGGGGAAAGAAGAAGAGAAAAAGAGAACGCCCGGATAGGATTTCCGTGGGGATGATCTCTGATGATGTTATCTTCCTCTGCATCTTTGCACTTGCCAGCAGGTGGCACTGCGCACAGATGCACTCCCATTCATTTTTTGTGCGCGGCTGTCTGCTTGCGTATAAAGCAAGCACACAGCCACGCACAAAAAAAACATTTTGTGTTCGGCATGCGCATAAATTATGCGCAGTCGAACACAAACGTACCTGAACGGAGCCACACACAAGCACTATGCGATCCCATGTTAAACATAGAAATACATAATGCCTGCGTTTTGCTGTACTTAGGGACGCAAATGTGAACCCAGCCTAACATATGTCATTGTTTAATGTAAGGGTGCCAATACTAGGGTCACAGCAGCTTTAGGTTTTTCTATTTTTACGTCCCATTGTTTTTTGTTGTAAATTGCTGTTTATCATTTGCTCTTTTGTATTTAACATGAGTCTCTATACAAAAAAAGCTAATTGACGTGATTTATTTTTTCACGAGATATTCCACATTTTGTATTTATACTTCATAGTGCCAATAAAGATGAGCAGCATTTATTTAAAATCAAACATTAGTTGATATGCAACTATGTATATAGACTTTGTGCTGTGCTAGTTACTTTTAAGTTGCAATTCTGCCACACAATGTTTGAAAAATGGCTGCAACAACGATTTTCAGTGAATAAAAGAGCAGCCTTAGTGCTCACTTTTATTGGTGTGTCAGTCAGGTAAGGATAGTGTTCTGTTGGTAGAATCACAAATGTTCTACTAAACCTGTATAAGGCTAGGGTCACACTTGACATGAGTTTTTTAAGTGCCTTAAATATAAGCATGCGTTTCTGCATGCTTTTTTCATTTCTGCAAGTGCTTTTTGTAGGTGCCTTTAGGCACCCGTGCGTTTTCCATGCGTTTTTGAATCAGCACCCAAAAAAAGTGCATGAACTTTTTTTTGGCGCGGATTTAAAAACGCATGCGTTTTTTAACATGCGCCCCTATGTAAAACACATGCGTTTTTGCATGGTACTAAATGGTACTAATGTACCATGCGTTTTTGAAGGCAGCTACTCACATAAGTGCAAAAATGCATGCCAAAAATGCATGGCACTATAGGCATGCGTTTTTGCTATTAAGACATGCGTTTTTACTATTAGGGCATGCGTTTTTTGCATGGGGGCCTATGGGTGAGTTTTTACATGCGTTTTTAAAAATGCAGGTCTTCAAAAAAGTATGAAAAATATCCAAGTGTGACCCTAGCCTATCACATGCTTAAAGGGATCCTGTCACCCCCAAAACGCATGTAAACCTATTAAAACCTGTCCCTAGAGCATATTAACACTATCCCTACACTCTTTTTACCTCCTAAAAGCATTAAGTGACATTGAATAAAAACGTTTTATAAGTACCTGATTAGTGCTGATAATGAGTGACTATCTATTCATAGTCACTCATCAAGACTGCCCCTCTGTCATAGCACGCCTGAATAGGCGTGATCTACATTCAGGATTCAAATTCGTGCCTCCCCGCTGTGCCCTGTGTCGTAGGAGGCTGCAGTGTGGCTGGTGACGCGATCCGCGTCATTCCCGGCGCCTGGTGACGTATTTAGATCGGCGCCGCGCTGTTAGCTTCAAAATGCGCACTGCGCATGCCCAATGCGCATGCGCAGTGCGCATTTTGAAGCTAACAGCGCGGCGCCGATCTAAATACGTCACCAGGCGCCGGGAATGACGCGGATCGCGTCACCAGCCACACTGCAGCCTCCTACGACACAGGGCACAGCGGGGAGGCACGAATTTGAATCCTGAATGTAGATCACGCCTATTCAGGCGTGCTATGAAGCAGAGGGGCAGTCTTGATGAGTGACTATGAATAGATAGTCACTCATTATCAGCACTAATCAGGTACTTATAAAACGTTTTTATTCAATGTCACTTAATGCTTTTAGGAGGTAAAAAGAGTGTAGGGATAGTGTTAATATGCTCTAGGGACAGGTTTTAATAGGTTTACATGCGTTTTGGGGGTGACAGGATCCCTTTAATAAGAAGAGCATCAATTTAAGGTTTCCCACTGATAATATAGCAGGTGTTATATACATCTTTCACAATATTATCGGATCCTCACAGATTACATGACACACTGAGGTATAAGTCCCATTTTTCTGCCCTAGCCTCAAAAAAATAAAAGTTTAAAACTACAAATATAAATGAAGATTTGGTAAATGTAAACTTGTATTCAACACACCAACTGGATTATTTTCATCAAGGGACGTGACTTAAATCAATATTACACAGCAGTTGTAAACCAGTGACCTTACAAACAAATCAGACCTAAAACATAACTTTTAATCTTAAAAGCATAAAAACTAGTTCAATTGTTCCATAAGGTTAAAAATGTGTGCACAAGTGTTGAGTGAACTTGGAAGAAGATGCTAAGACCATACAATCTAACAACACGGTCACTCTACAAAGGGAAGTCAAATAGCACCCACAATCTGAGTCACCCTTTGGAAGTGCACTGAGATACAGTCTGATTTTCTGCTAAGGGAAAAAAAACCTCTATATATCTGAGTTTCTAGCGAGAGTGACGAGCTGCGTGTGACAGAGCGCAAGTGCGACAGAAGTAAGTGTGTGACTTGTGATTCAGTGACTTTGGATTCAGGGAGTTTGGAAGGGAGGATTTACTGAATTGCTGGTTGTATTTTATTAATACTTTGCATTTCTTTTTACTTATCATTTCTGTCTGGTGCAATCCCCATTAGGAAATGAGCTCCATGATTGGCAATGCCATCCAGTGTACATCTTGCCACATGTATGCATTCCTTGACCAGCCGGTCAAGGGTGCATACTGCTGTGTGAGATGTGAGTACGTTGTGCATTTGGAAGCCCAGATACTGGATCTAAATGAACAACTGACAACGCTGAGATCCATAGACAATATGGAAAGGAGTCTGCTGCTCACTGAACAGCTGCTCAATGGGATAGATGTGGGGGAGGATGGTAGTATGGAGCTGCAGGACCATGAGGTAGCTAGCTGGGTGACAGTTAGAAGGCGGGGTAGAGGGAAGGGTGCCAGGGAGGCTAGCCCTGATCTGGCACACCCCAATAAATTTGCTATGTTGGCAGATGAGGGGGGTGTGAGTTCAGGGATAGCACTGCTGCAGCAGGGCATGACCTCTGAAAGCCAGAGGAGTGTCAGCTCCAGTAAGGGGGAAAACAGGAGAGTAGGGCAGGCCAGACAGGTGCTGGTAGTGGGGGACTCAATTATTAGGGGAATAGATAAGGCAATCTGTCACAAAGACAGGGATCGTCGAACAGTGTGCTGCCTACCTGGCGCTCGAGTCCGGCACATCGCTGATCGGGTTGACAGATTACTGGGAGGGGCTGGTGAGGAGCCAGCGGTCATGGTGCACATTGGCACAAATGACAAAGTTAGAGGTAGGTGGAAGGTCCTTAAAGATGATTTCAGGGAATTAGGCTGCAAGCTTAAGGCAAGGACCTCCAAGGTAGTATTCTCTGAAATACTGCCTGTACCACGTGCCACACCAGAGAGGCAACGGGAGATTAGGGAGATAAATAAGTGGCTCAGGAATTGGTGTAGGAAGGAGGGGTTTGGGTTCCTGGAGAACTGGGCCGACTTCTCTGTTGGCTACAGGTTCTATGCTAGGGACGGGCTGCACCTCAATGGGGAGGGTGCAGCTGTGCTGGGGGAGAAAATGGCTAGAAGGTTGGAGGAGTGTTTAAACTAGGGATTGGGGGGGGAGGGTATTCATTGTATAGGAGGGGAAGACAGTGTAAACAGTAACCTGGGCACAAGTAATAAAATTGGGGGTGGCATGGGGGGTGGGGTTAGAACAGTCAAACTAGTAGGAAGGAAGAGAGGTAAAGAGAGATGCATACAGTGCATGTTCACTAATGCCAGAAGCCTCACCAACAAAATGGAGGAATTAGAATTGATTTTATTGGAAAATAATTATGACATGGTGGGGATTTCGGAGACTTGGCTGGACGAGAGCCATGACTGGGCTGTTAATTTACAGGGCTATTGTCTGTTCAGAAATGACCGTACAAATAGGCGAGGAGGAGGTGTATGTTTATACGTAAAATCATCCTTAAAACCCATCCTGCGTGAGAATATAGGTGAATCTAATGGAAATGTAGAGGCCCTGTGGGTGGAGATAAGGGGAGGGGGAAAAAATAATAAATTACTGATAGGGGTTTGTTATAAGTCCCCAACAATAATGGAAGTGGAGGAGAATATCCTCATAAAGCAAATAGATGAAGCAGCGACTCAGGGAGAAGTCATTATTATGGGGGACTTCAACTACCCTGAAATACATTGGGGATCAGAAACCTGCAGTTCCAGCAAAGGTAATAAGTTTTTGAAAACTATGAGAGACAATTATCTTTCACAACTGGTTCAGGAACCAACAAGAAGGGGGGCACTGCTGGACCTAATATTAACCAACAGGCCAGACCGCATATCAAATATACGGGTTGGAGGTCACTTGGGTAATAGTGATCATAACTTAATAAGCTTTCAAGTATCCTTTACTAAGACGTGTAGTAAAGGGGCCACAAGGACACTAAACTTCAGGAAGGCAAATTTCCAACGGTTGAGAGATGATCTTAGTGCAATAAACTGGGACGATGTCCTGAGACATAAAAGTACACAACACAAATGGGAGATGTTTATTCGCATCCTGAATAGGACATGTGCACAATATATACCCTATGGGAATAAGCATGCTAGAAATAGGAGGAAACCACTATGGCTAAATAAAGCGGTAAGAAGTGCAATATGTGACAAAAAGAAAGCATTTAGGGAATTAAAGCAAGTAGGTAGTGATGAGGCATTAAATAAATACAGAAAATTAAATAACATTTGTAAAAAGCAAATCAAGGCAGCAAAGATTGAGACAGAGAGACTCATTGCCAGAGAAAGTAAAAAGAATCCCAAAATATTTTTTAACTACATAAATAGTAAGAAACTAAAAAATGATGGTGTTGGCCCCTTTAAAAATAGTCTGGGTGAAATGGTGGATGAGGATGAGGAAAAAGCCAATATGCTAAATGACTTTTTTTCAACAGTATTTACACAAGAAAATCCCATGACAGACAATATGATCAGTGATAACAAAAAGTCTCAATTAAATGTCACCTGCTTAACCCAAGAGGAAGTACGGCATCGTCTAAAAATCACTAAAATTGACAAATCCCCGGGCCTGGATGGGATACACCCCAGAGTGCTGCAGGAATTAAGTACTGTCATAGATAGACCATTATTTTTAATATTTAAAGATTCCATAATAACAGGGTTTGTACCACAGGACTGGCGTATAGCAAATGTGGTGCCAATATTCAAAAAGGGGACAAAAACTGATCTTGGAAATTATAGGCCAGTAAGCTTAACCTCTACTGTGGGTAAAATCCTAGAGGGTTTTCTAAGAGATCCTATACTGGAGTATCTGAACAAAAATAACCTCATGACCCATTATCAACATGGTTTTACGAGGGACCGTTCCTGTCAAACTAATCTAATAAGCTTCTATGAAGAAGTAAGTTCTGGACTGAACCAAGGAAATGCAGTGGATGTGGTGTATATGGATTTTTCAAAAGCTTTTGATACGGTGCCACACAAAAGGTTGATACATAAAATGAGGGCAATGGGGATAGGGGAAAATATGTGTAAGTGGGTTGAGAACTGGCTTAGTGATAGGAAACAAAGGGTGGTTATTAATGGAACACACTCAGAATGGGTCACAGTTAACAGTGGGGTACCACAGGGGTCAGTGTTGGGCCCGCTTCTATTTAATATATTTATTAATGACCTTGTAGGGGGCATACAGAGTGGAATCTCAATATTTGCAGATGACACTAAACTCTGCAGGGTAATCAATACAGAGGAGGACAATTCTATATTACAGGAGGATTTATGTAAACTAGAAGCTTGGGCGGCTAAATGGCAAATGCGCTTTAATGGGGATAAATGTAAAGTCATGCACTTGGGCAGAGGAAACAAAAGGTATAATTATGTGCTTAATTGTAAAACACTGGGCAAAACTGTCACTGAAAAAGACCTGGGTGTATGGATAGATGATAAACTCACATTTAGTGGCCAGTGTCAGGCAGCTGCTGCAAAGGCAAATAAAATAATGGGATGCATTAAAAGAGGCATAGATGCTCATGAGGAGAACATAATTTTACCTCTATACAAGTCACTAGTGCGACCACACTTAGAATACTGTGTACAATTCTGGTCTCCGGTGTATAAGAAAGACATAGCTGAACTAGAGCGGGTCCAGAGAAGAGCGAAAAAAGTCATTAGAAGACTAAGGGGTCTGCAATACCAAGACAGGTTATTAAACTTGGGGTTATTTAGCTTGGAAAAACGAAGGCTTAGGGGTGATCTTATAATAATGTATAAATATATGAGGGGGCAGTACAGAGACCTTTCTAATGATCTCTTTACTCTTAGGCCTGAGACGGGGACAAGGGGGCATCCTCTACGTCTGGAGGAAAGAAGGTTTAATCATAATCACAGACGCGGATTCTTTACTGTAAGAGCAGTGAGACTATGGAACTCTCTGCCACATGCTGTTGTAATGAGTGACTCACTACTAACATTTAAGAAGGGCCTGGATGCCTTTCTTGAAAACTATAATATTACCAGTTATATATACTAGATTCTTTGATAGGACGTTGATCCAGGGAGTTAGTCTGATTGCCGTATCTGGAGTCAGGAAGGAATTTTTTCCCCCAATGTGGAGCTTAGTGTTGCCACATGGGTTTTTTTTGCCTTCCTCTGGATCAACATGTTAGGCTATGGGTTGAACTAGATGGACTTAAAGTCTTCCTTCAACCTTAAAAACTATGTTACTATGTTACTATGTATATACCAAAGATGGTGAACTCTCAAACTTTCCTTATGTGTTTTTTTAGCTCAGACTCACCTTTGAGACAGATATCCTCTATCTCATATTTCTAGCCAGACAAGAATGATCTCACCATTTTCAGTCGCTCTTAGGGTACCTTCTCACGCCACAACCATGGGAGACATTTAGAGCACTGCTCTAAAATGGAAACCAGGCGACATATGTCTTATCGCCGTCAAATTCCTAAAATACACGCTGCAATAAGGAGGCAATTTCCAGGACAAAATATTGTCTCCCGTGGTTGTGGCGTGAGAAGGTACCCATAGAGGAATGCTTTCACACCGGAGTAATGTTTTAGCAGGAATGTGTTCTATTCTGATGACAGCACACTTAATTACCCCAAGTGGCATTCACTGTTAAAGATGTAAGGGGTAAAATGCAAACTTGGCAGATACAACACTCTATTTATAACTTAGACATGTAGCGTGTCATCTGACAAATTAAGCACTACTACATGTACATTGCTTGAGGATCAGAGCCACTATCACTACATGAATACAGCAGCAGAAGGACCATTAGTACTTTAACACAGCCCTAGTAATCACCATCAGTACATAAACACAGCACCAAAATTATTATGAGTACATGAATACTTCACTAAAGCAAACATTAGTTGATATGCTGGGCTGTATTTAGAGCTTATGCTGTCCTAGGTAGGTTCTTGCTGTGTTTTTTTGGTCTTTTTTACGTCCACACTCTCTCATTTGACCTTCACCTCATTCCCTTGACTTTTTTTGTATTCTTTCATCGTTTTGTATGGCTTGTGATACGATATGGCGGAAATGGCCTGTCATCACATATGCTAATTTGTCATCTTATCTGTATTTTTTCTCGACAATCACTTTTACAGACTTTCAGAGTGTATATTTAACACTTTATGTACATAATTTCATACAACTTCCTGCTAGTCCCACCTATGTATCTATTTTGATTTTAAATTTGTCATATACAAGTGCTTCTCAATAAATAAGAATATCATCAAATGAATAATTTATTTCAGTAATTCAATGCATAAAATCAAACGCATATATTATGTAGAGTCATTACAAAAAGAGTGATCTTTTTTAAGTGTTTACGAAAAAGTTGATGATTACGGCTGACAGCCAATGAAACCTCAAACGTCATTATCTCAGACAATTAGAATATTATATAGGACCAACTGAAAAAAAGATTTTTAACTCATAAATGTTGGCCTACTGAAAAGTATCTACAGTGAATGCACTGAATACTTGGTCAGGGCTCCTTTTGCATGAATTACTGCATCATTGTGGCATGACATTGAGGCTATGTGGCACTGGATCAGCCCGTGGGACTGCTGAGGTATTAATGAAGCCCAGGTTGCTTTGATAGCAGCCTTCAGCTCATCTGTCTTGTTGGGTCTGGTGTATCTCATCTTCCTCTTGACAATACCCCATAGATTCACTATGGTGTTTAAGTTATGCGAGTTTGCTGGCCAATCAAGCACAGTGATAATGTAGTTATTAAACCAGGTATTGATACTTTTGGTCCTGTTGGAAAATTAAGTTTTCATCTTCAAAAAGCTTATCTATAGAGGGAAGCATGACGTGCCCTAAAATTTCCTGGTAAAAGTCAATTCTAACATTGGTCTTGATAAAACACAGATGAAGTGGCTCCCCAAACATTCACTGATTGTAGAAACGCCACACTAGACCTCAAGCAGCTGGGATTGTGGCCTCTCCACTCTTCCTCCAGACTCTGGAACCTTGATTTCCAAATGAAATGCAAAATTTACTTTCATCTGAAAACAACACATTAGGCCACTGAGCAACAGTCCAGTTCTTTTTCATCTTGGCCCAGGTAAAACGCTTCTAACGTTGTCTAATGGACAGGAGTGGCTTGACACAAGGAATACGACAGTTTCACTCCATGTCCTAGATACATCGGTGAGTGGTGGCTCTTGAAGCACTGACTCCAGCAGCAGTCCACTCCTAATGAATCTCCCCCAAATTTTTGAATGGCAATTTCTTAACAATCCTTTCAAGACTGCAGTTATCTCAGTTGGTTGCTCACCTTTTTATACCACTTTTTCCTTCCACTCAACTCTCCATTATTATGCTTGGATACAGCAGTCGGTCTTGAGAGGCTCTCTGATAACATCAGGGGTGGGGATGGTTGGAAACCCGTTTTGAGACTTGAGTCGAGGTGGATTTACACCCTATATTCGATTTCCCCTCGGGGAATCAACGAGGAACTCCTCTTCTCCGGTTTCTTGGGGGTTTAATGGAATATGGCATCATTTGTATTCTAATTCCTTTTTTCTTTTCCCCTTTCCCCCTTTCCCCTTTTCATTCCCTCTCCTTAGGTCAACAATGATTTTTTTCCAATCAGATCCTCATGTTGGACGGTCATCCTCTCATCCAAACAAGATCCGCGGTCGGATCTCACTAACAAGATCATATTTACTTCAACAACTCTTGCCGTTTGGTCGTGAGACATTCCTCTCTTCACTCATTGGAACATGCAGACTACCAGAGAAATTGTTTTGTTTGGACTATAAACAGTGTTTTTGTTTTTTTTTTGTTTTTTTTATGTACTTATTTTTTTTTTTCAGTTTTTTTGTCTAGCATTCTATATTTTTTATATACATATGGTCCTACATATTTAGAACTCCTCCGGTAGCGAGATTCTTTAGATTTTCTCGATATTTGGGTTTCATCAGCCCAAAGGTTTGGATTGCCTTGTGCGATCCTCTATGTATACAATCTTCAGCTCTGGGACAATTTACTATACCCTTGTCTTTTTTCTGGTCATGTATGACTGTTTGCTATATATATGTACTCGACTGGGGACATGTGTGCGGTCTGTTATCTCCACAGGTGCTCATATATGTATTTTCCTTCGCAGGTGTATATATATATATATATACTAGCTGTGAGCCCGATGCAAATGCATCGGGATTCTAGAACGTGCATTAATTTGATTATAGTAGATAGCAATTTTTTATTTTATTATTTATTTTGTTTTGTTTTTTTACTATTTTTATTATTATTAAATTTATTTATTATTTGTTATTTTAAGTAAATTTATTTGTATTAAAATTATTTTATTTTATTTAAAAACCGCATCTGCGGCAGGTGCGGCGGCTGAAGTAGCAACTCGCAATGGCCTCGCGGCCATTGCTCGCGCTACCTCAGCGGTAAATCGCTAACTTTGTGGCCGAGCCTCTGGTTCTATTTTCGGCCAGCGACTCGCAATGGCCGCTTCGCGGCCATTGCTCGCGCGTGGTGACGTCACAGTGTGACATAGCCACGGCGTTTTCGGGGTCCGACACGATTTTGCCTACGGCAATTATATAGTAGATATGTATTCAAAACCCTTGTATATTAAATTCTTCGTAGTACCATAAGGCTTGTGCCATTTCTATTTGGTGTAAGGATGGGATACATTTTTTGGTGGGGGATTTTGAATACAGGCTAGGGAGGTATTTTGTCTTCGGGAGGTTACCCCTGATTGGTAATTCCATATTTATGGTACTAAATCAATAACACAAAATCAATATAGGGTTTGACTATAATGGTATTATAAAACAGGCCTGTTGGCGGACCTCTGAGACAATTCCTCTGTCCCATGGTACGCCGGGTCAGTTATTGACCCATATAAACAGTTTATACTCTCCAAGACAATGGTGAAACAGAAGTTAGGGCTTTATGGATTACAAATGGACTTCCACCATCCTGCCCCCCGGGGTAGACTATGACTGTTTATTACATCAAGCCTCCTTGTATCCCAGGTTTGCAACCCCCCCCCCCCCTGTCCCCTTCATAACACCTTTTCATGGCATAATACAAATATTTTAGATAGATTTTGTAGAATGTAGCTCAGCAGGGGTTTTGTAACATATAAGTAAATTGTTTGCAGTCAGAAGCATGGATTAGACAAGTGTCTTCCTTGTTTTTCTGTATCAAACTCTATACCTGTACTTAGGATTATACACCATCCTCATATGATTATGAGATTGGACGTTTTGTACTAAATTGATATATGTTCTATTTGTATAATCATTATACTCCACATGCATCACAATGCACCGGGTTTTCTATTATTTCTATTATTATTTTGATTATTTGGTGTTACTTGTCCATTTTACTCATGTGACCGCACACATACTTCCCTGTAGCTCCCGGTACATCACTTCCGGTTTCGGGAGGGAGCCGTGGCAACACACAACACGGCAAGAGTAGCCGTTTGATTGGTGGGGGTATTTAAGGGCGGAACGCCGGATATGTAGCCACGCCTCCCTGACGAAGCCCCTTTACAGCGGCGATACGCGTGGGATCCGGGCGCCTCTTCCTCGTGTATATTAACCCTTGGTGTTGGACTCCATGGCACTTACTCAGGTATAGATCTGTTAGTCAGAACATTTGCCCAGACCTTGGGCACGGGACATTAGGGACAAACAGGCTGGAGGTGGACTAGTCTCACTATGGACTCTACATGGGGTATCATTGTACTTCATTGGGACTGTGCTTGTCTACCCAGCTGGATGTTCATCCTGACATTGCCATATATGCATTAGTGCTGGTGCTCCTGACTTGTGGCCAAGGGGATCACATACCAATTTGTTTGTTATTCACAGCTATGCACTTTTTTTGATTTGTTGAAACAAAGAACAGCATTTATTGTCATTTTTTTATGTGAATTTATTCAGATTGTCATTGAAATGACTTTGAGTGTCTTTTATTATTAACTAGTAAAAAGGCCCGATGCAATTGCATAGGGAGCAAAGTGAAATGAATTGTGTGTATAGAGGGGGCTCTGTGGGTAGCAGAGTATACAGGCGGGTCTGTGGGTAGCAGAGTATACAGACAGCTCTGAGGGTAGGAGATTATACAGGCGGCTCTGTGGGTAGCAGAGTATACAGGCGGGTCTGTGGGTAGCAGAGTATACAGGCGTCTGTGGTGGTGGCGGCAGAGTATACAGGCGTCTGTGGTGGTGGCGGCAGAGTATACAGGCATCTGTGGTGGTGGCGGCAGAGTATACAGGCGTCTGTGGTGGTGGCGGCCGAGCATACAGGCGTCTGTGGTGGTGGCGGCAGAGTATACAGGCGTCTGTGGTGGTGGCGGCAGAGTATACAGGCGTCTGTGGTGGTGGCGGCAGAGTATACAGGCGTCTGTGGTGGTGGCGGCAGAGTATACAGGCGTCTGTGGTGGTGGCGGCAGAGTATACAGGCGTCTGTGGTGGTGGCGGCAGAGTATACAGGCGTCTGTGGTGGTGGCGGCAGAGTATACATTTGTATCGTGTGGAGTGGCTGGCTCCATGATTGCAATTTGCACCCTCATCACCTATAGGTGGTCTAGGGTTGAGATGGTGTCCGCCCACTTAGTAGTGGGATAGGGAGGAAAAGGAGGACAGGGATGTCAGCGTTAGGACTCATCAGAACTGGGGTCACTTTGACGCAGTTGATGAGCAAACAGACATTGGCCAATGTATGTACTAAGAACCTCAGAAATAAAAAAATAAGAATTTTTGAGATTTTTGAAAAAAACTTAAGTTTTTACATTTTTTCTCAAATGTATACAGCTTGTTAGCATATGTGCATCATTGGTAGTAGCTGAGTGGTGCAGAGAATTTTTTCTAGTTATCTATCTGTCTGTCTATCTATCTATCTATCTATCTATCTATCTATCTATCTATCTATCTATCTATCCTATTTGTCTGTCTGTCTATCTTTTCTGATTTTTACTGCATGGAAATGTCCATGCTAAAATCGTGCTTCAAGTGCTATATGTGTGGTGTGCGATGTTTTCATTGCACCCATGCACTTGCATTGACGGAATCTCAGTGAGATCCACAGATATGTGCAGCATGCTGCAAATTTTTCCTTGACATGTCTCTCGCAGTGGAAAAACTCTCAGATATGCATAGCACTATTGTTTAAACCACTTCCGGACCCTTGATGTAATACAACATCAAGAGACGGGTCCCAGTGTTTGATGTGAGCTCCGGTGCGGCGCTCGCATCAAACACCCGACATCTCAGCTGATGTCATCATGTCATCAGCTAAGATGTTGGGCTTCCAGCACCAATTGAATCCAGGATCCGATCAGTGCTGTTAACCCCTTGTCATTCACTGACAGCAGGATCCAAAACAGCCAAAGCGGGAAATACACTGTTCCCCGCCTGCAGCGGAGATCCTGTGAAAATATCACAAGATCTCCAGTGCTCAAGTGATAGCCCGGAGTCCTGCCGAGACCCCGGAAGCTATCACTGATTGCTTCTCGTGAGTGGTTGCAAGCACTGCCAACCACTCACAGTGCGCATTTTTGACAGGTCCCAATGTGCTGCAGCTCATCGGGACCTGTCAGAAGTGATCATCCTGTGCAGCAGTGTGCCTCACTATGGGAGTGTGTAAAATGAAGAGTGAATTAATAAATAAAGTTTTTACACACATGAAGAAAAACATAAAAGTTCAAATCGACCCCCTTTTCCCCCATTCAAAATTCATTCAAAATAAAAGTATTATAAAAATACACATATTTGGTATCTCCATGTTCAGAAATGCCCGATCTAACAAGATATAAAATCAATTAATGAGAACCATAAATTCTGTAACCAAAAAAAGGGTTCAAACGCCAAAATTACATCTTTTTGGTCGCAGCAAAGTTGCTTTAAGATGCAATAACGGGCGCATCCACCCAAAAATGGTATAATTAGAAATGTCAGCTCAAGATGCAAAAAATAAGCTGTTACACAACCCCAAATCCTGAAAAATGAGAACGCTACGGGTCGCAGAACATGGTTCAAAAAGTGTGATTCTTTTTTTTTTTTCAAACTTCTGAATTTGTTTGCACCACTTGGATACCAGTAAAAGTATACATGTTTGGTATCTACAAACTTGTACCAACCTGAAGCATCACACCATCAACGTCCTTTTTACCATATAGTGAACATGGCGACTAAAAAACCGAAAAAACAAATGAGTAATTGCACTTTTCTTGCAATTTCCCTGCACTTGGAATTTTTATCCTATTTCCCTGTACACTATATGGTAAAATAAATCATTGCATCTGAAAGTGCAACTTGTCCCATAAAAAACAAGCCATCATATGTCTATATTGACGGAAAAATAAAAAAGTTATGGCTCTTGGAAGCAGAGGAGCAAAAAACGAAAATAAAAAACGAAAAATCGCCGGGTGTTAAGGGGGTTAACATGGTTGCGATCGCAATCCGATTTTTTATCAGATTGCACTCGTAGAGCATGTTCGCAGATGTGAGCGCACCCTATATGCTTTATTGGAATCAGGCACCTTATTATGTGTATTTTTCTCTGATCTAAGTTCTACTCATTCTTCTTTTCTCACACTGTCTCCCCTCATCTATTATGACCCCCACAGCATATCAGTTCTAAACTATGACCTCAACACTGTCCCCCCTTATGAATTAAAACCACCACACCATCCATCCTAATCATTTATAGCCGCCATACCTTCACCCTTTATGAACTACCGTATATTGTACCTTAGAGCAGGAATCCAATTAGTGTTCTGCCACTGCATCAACAGGATGCTATTAGCTCCATTTCTGTCTACATCTTAAAGACATGACTAAAATATAATGCAGGGAACCGGAACCCCAGATTCAGAAATACGGTGAGAACTGGCTAAATTTCACTCCTGCGTCTCCACTTTCCTGAGAAGATGTCAGATTTTCTATAAACTCCAGCAAAGGAGAGTGCGAAAAAAATGAACATTTTCTAAACCTTAAAGAGGACCTGTCACCCACCTGGTCCTTTCAAAAGTGAATGCACCACTAAATGCAGCCTGTATGCTGCATTCAGGGAAGCTGTGTACTATGGCTCTAACCCCCCATACCCCAAAAAAGTTTGCAAACTTTACAGTTAAGTGGGTCAGATCTGATTAAGAGGTTCTCGCCGCTGGCAGAGTCCTACCTGCCTACTCCTTGTCTATTCCGCCCCCTCTATGTGTTTGCCTCTGTGGCGCCCCACCAAGCAGGCGTCACAGAGGGGTACTGCACCCGTAAAAGAGGTGCAGATACTCCAGCTGCAGGTGGATCATAGGATGGTGGGTGGGACCCATTAACCAGCACCCACACACTAGATCACACGGTGGGAGGTTACCCGGGAGGGAATAAAACCACCTCTGGGGGAACTAGAAAGGCTTTTTGAGCAAAATGGCAGACGAGGAACAAGAAGAACGTTAAGAGAGGCTTGAGGAAAAGGTCCCTCGGCTGAGGGACCAGGGAGAGAGGAGCAAGGAAGGAAAGATCCCAGGAGAAGACAGCCAGAAGGGAGTAGGAAGAACTTGAGAAGGTTCATCCCCAAAATCTTACCAGGCACCGGAGCCCGCACCTGTGGGATACTTTAGGACCACAGAAAATCTACACTTCTCCCTAGCACCAGAGCCACCAAAAGAGGGTACCAGGCAACGGTTGATGGTGAAGGGGGCCCTGGTGCAGGCACGTTGAGGAGCAGGGGAGGGTGCTGGTGGCAGCGGCACGGTCCGGGGAAGTGCTGGTGGCGTCGGCGCGGTCCCTGGGGGGGGTGCGGTGTGGTGCTGGCGGCGCTTCTACCTGCGCGAGTGTGCTCCTGGGAGCCGGAGAGGCAGAGGAGACAGGGGGCGGGATCAGACAGGGGAAGCAGGCAGCTTTCTGCTTTCCTTGCCTGTCCCTCCTCTACTCTGACGGCGGCTTGCGGGGGTCGGCTGGGGGGCCCCCTGTAGGCTTGAAGGGGCCCCCTAGCCAGTCGGGGCCCTGGTGCAGCTGCACCAGCTGCACCACGGTAGTTCCGCCCCGGTTCAGCGGTCTGCCAGCAGAGGGTTATCCAACAGGAGCAAAGAAGAGAGACAGAAGGAGGTCAGGTTGGCTTTAAGGAACCAGACTTCACCACCACTGGGAAGCAGAAAATGAGCAGACGAGGGCAGAATACGAAGGCACACACCAAGGGTGCACCATACCACCTAGGATCTGCCTGCAGCCACCCGTTCAGCTACCTGTCCTCACACCATCAAGAATACTGTACTGTAACTTTTGAATGCAACTAATACAAATGCCAGTAAAGGAACAGTGACTTTGGACTTAGTTTGCTTTCTTTCCATGAACTTGTTCCTTTCACAGGAACGCTGCCCCGGAGGTCCAGCCCTACCTGTAGGGGACTTTACCACCCTAGCCGCAATCCCATCCACCTCCGGCAGACTGAGGCGGCGCTGATGCAAATCACCAGAAACTACAGGTGGAGTCACGACAACAATCTGTATATAATCCCCTGTACATAAAACCCCTTTTTGAAGTGTCACCCAGGACACGGGATCAGGCGCTGCCACCACTCCCGTGACAACCGGAGCATTAACCCTTGCCGTCTGATACCCGAGTACCCCGGAGCCTGGGGCTTGACACCTCCACCTCCTCTTGTTGTGGGTCTGGTCTCCTATTCCGCTCCTGCTTATGCACATGCGCCTTACAGCCGCCAGGCCCTCGCTCACCCCAAGCGCTGTGTGCCTGTGTGACGTCACAAGGAGCACGAGCAGAAGAGGAGGGCAGACCCAGAACAAGAGGAGGTGGTGGCAGACACAGAGAGGGGGCAGAATACAAAAGCAGTAGGCGGGCAGGACCCTGCCAGCGGCGAGGACCTCTTAATCAGATCTGACCCACTGAACTTCTTAACTGTAAAGTTGGCAAACTGTTTTTTTTCAGGGAAACGGGGGGTAGAGACATAGTACACACGTTCCCTGAATGCAGCATACACGCTGCATTCAGTGGTGCTTTCAATTTTGAAAGCACCGGGGGGGGGGGGTGACTGGTCCTCCTTAATGAACAGGCATTGCCCCCTACTGCTTACACCCTAGGTTCTGGAACACCTGTGTCTAATAGAAAATACAGTCATAGTGATTTGCATATTGCTTAATAAATAGAACTAATTATTTTAACAGCCTTTTCAACCTTTGCATAGATCAATAGCAAAAACGAATATGAAAATAAAACTGTCTAAAGGTGCTTTCACACTAGCATTTTTTTCAAATCGCGGCAGATACGGTGAAATAAACGCATCTGCCGCAATTAACGCATAACCACGACACTTGCGGCACACTTGCGGCAAGCCCCATGCAATGTCTATGGGGCTTGCGGTAAGGGTGCGGCAGGTGCGGCAAGTGCGGTTTCGGTGCTGACTGCGGTTTTTTTCGCAGCCGCACCTGCCGCAAGTGCCGAAACCGCACTTGCCGCACCTGATGCACCCTTACCGCAAGCCCCATAGACATTGCATGGGGCTTGCCGCAAGTGTGCCGCAAGTGTCGCGGTTATGCGTTAATCGCGGCAGATGCGGTTTTTCACCGCATCTGCCGCGATTTGAAAAAAACGCTGATGTGAAGGGGGCCTAAGGCTGCTTTCACATCAGCGTTTTACGCTGATCCCGGCAGTTGCGGTGAAAAAAACGCAACTGCCGCGATTACCGCATAACGGCCGCACTTGCGGTTCACTTGCGGCAAGCCCCATACAATGTCTATGGGGCTTGCGGTAAGTGTGCGGCAGGTGCAGCAAGTGCGGTTTCGGCACCTGCCGCAAATGTCGAAACCGCACTTGCCACACCTGCCGAAAGCCCCATAGACATTGTATGGGGCTTGCCGCAAGTGAACCGCAAGTGCAGCCGTTATGTGGTAATCGCGGCAGTTGCGGTTTTTTCACCGCAACTGCCGCGATCAGCGTAAAACTTTGATGTGAAAGCAGCCTAAAATAATTTTTTTTTAAAGAAGTCTTCATGTACTAATGAGCGACATCTTTACTACTAATCGCCCTCCACTTTACTACCTCTCCTCCTGATCTCTCTAGCCAAACTGGTCAAAGTAGGATGGATTGTCAGTAAAGTGAGGTGTCAAATTACAGTCTTTATTGTACTCTATGCAGAAGGAGAGAAAGATTGAGGAGAACTCATCACAGTGGCAGATCAGTCATACAGGGCAGATGGAGCTGCAGCTTGAAGCAACAATACCTCAATCCAATGCTGGATTCAAAGTCACTCAGAGAAGTATTGTTGCATAATGTTTTTCATACTGATACTGTTCTTGTCTTATATTCTACAGAGAAAACAGATTACGATTTCATATTTCTGTGTGCTGCAGATAAAAGACATCATAGACGATAGCATCCATCCACTAGTTTAGAGGGAACTGAAAACTAGAGACCGCAGAGGGGAAAACTGGTTAACATGCAGTATACAAGACATATGTGGAGCCCCAAGGGACGTGGGGTACTCGGTACCGGACCGATCTGCTGCTGGGGATGTCACTGGTGGCCTGGTCCGGACCGTGTCCCTGGCTCAGCACAATAAAAGGGGAATATTTACAGGGGAAAATGTCACGGGTGACGCCACCCACTTGATGCGGCCAGTAATGGGGGCCGCCGCTGCTGCAGAACCTCCGGGGGTGATGTGAGGGCAGCGGAGGTGGTATAGTTCCAGTGGGGGGAACTGTATCCCCCGGGGCAGTAAAGGGTTAAAGTCTGTTGGTCTGTGTGAGTACACTTACTTTGCAGCTGCAAGGATCTCTCTTCCTGTGCTGGTGCTGACAGGCTGTAGCTCTGCAGGTTGAGGTCTTCTTAGTGCAGCCTGTGTGGGAGAAAGGGTCTGCAGATGGAAGCAGGCAGGAGGCAATGCAGGGTTTCCAAAGCTTTACTTAAGTTGTTCTTCTTCAAGCAAGTTACAGGTTATTCACAGTTGGTACACAGTTACATTCTCCCTTTCCGGGTTCCCTTCTCCCCTGCAGCCAGGCTCCTCTCTCCTTGTGACCCCTCACACAGTCTTTAAGTGTGCCTTTCCGGGCTATTACTCTCTTTCTCCGTCTTACACGGGTGTATGCGGACGCTGAACAGTATGGCGGTGACTCGGGCTTCTGTGAGTCCTAGTGTGTCACTGAGCTGCCTGTTCTTTGGGTTAGGAACTCCAGCTTGAAACTAAAGCTCCCCGTCAGTGAATCTGGGGATACCGGGTGGATCGTCGGTCCCCTTCAGAGCTGACACTCTGCCTTTGCCCAGCCTGCAGTAGTCTGCAGCATTAAACTACCAGGCTCCTTCCTCTGTGTTCCTTCCAGTATATATGAGGGCTACTCCGCCTGCAGTTGGTTGCTTGAGCTGTAATTCTAGGGCCCCGGGTTACACCGTCCCTCTCGGCTCTCTCACACTCCTGGTGGTTTCAGCATCTTGGATGGGCTTTTCCCCCCCATCTGGCTCGCATTGGCTCAGTACGGGTCAGCGCTCCTCAGCTTAGGCACTTCCAGGCAGCATGGCTCTCTCCTGCTCAGCTTCAGCTCAACCTCCTGCTGTTCTGTAGCCTTTCTATCTCAGCTCACTTTGCTCTTGGTCTTTGCTGCTCAGCTCACATGGCTTACTCCTAGGTCTTGGCATCTCAGCTACTTCAGCCTACTAACTTCCTTTACTCCTCCCCCTCTCTATATACTGTCAGTCACCTGACCTTCTGGTGTGCCCAACCCACTCCTCATCCACCACTCCTTCTGGTCTCATATAGTCTCCGACCTCAGAGCTGGATGTAACCCCTTCTATGCGTGGGGATGTGGGCTGTGAGGGTGTAGTGTTTACCAATTGTCCTACCTGCCTGGCTGCAGTACCCTTCTGTGGCCACCTGTACGCAGGGGCGCCACATTCTCCCGGAGTTAAACAGCGCGTCCGCGCGCGACTCGACATTGGTTACCCTGAAAACATTTTTATATTATATAACAATAAACATTATGGATTCTTGTTTCTTCCCGTCCGGGAGGCACGATTCTTGGAACGTTGCATTAACTATAAAACATGAGTGCATGGGTATCTATACTCATCATTACCCTCTTTTCTGTAAAAGACATTATAAGCATTACTTCGTATAAAAGTATAAAATTTCTCTTCTTTTCAAAAAGTGCTAAAACTTTCAAAAATTCTCAGAAAGTGCAAAAGTCTCAAAAAGCAGCTTCAAAGTTCTGGATTCAAAACAGTCACTTGCACAATCTCGCGTGCAGCTGGTCTTAAAACCAAAGGGGAGCACACAAGTGTGCTTAACTATTTACAAGAAAGTTAGTATCATGTCATTGTCTATGATATTAAATGTTCAGGTAAAACACATAACACAGACAGGGGAATGCTAACATTCATTCAGGTAAGGTTGGGGGAGCAATAAGGAACAATGTACATTCACACTTACAAGTCTTCTTTCTTCATCTGTTCTTCTTCTGGTTTCGCTCCTACCAGCAACGGAACTGCTCTCCCTTTACCTCGGTCGTCTTAGGCGCTGGTATCAGGGGCTCCGGCAGCTTCAGGAACCCTTCCGGTAGAGCTCCGAGCGGGTCTATATCTCTCCATCCCTGGTTCACGATAGCTGGCGGGGTAGTCACATCGACGAGTATCGCTGTACGGCCTTCGGCGTCGCTCGCGGCAAGTCCGTGCTCCTCGACCCAGCCGGGTCGCTGCGATTGAGCTTCGAAATCTGGTCGGCCAATGTCTATCTGGATCCGGGTTCTATTAGCTTCCTGAACCCGTGTCATCCTCGGGGGCAGCAGCCGCAATACACCCCTCCGGGTGTCTAGGACGTAGGGACGCTCCTCGCCGCCTTCAGCCATCTCTGCTGGTTCGCAAATGGTCTTTCCCTGGCCGGGTTCCTCCACTGAAGCAATCTGTGGGCCCTCCGGGATCACACTTGGGTTTTCGTCTGCAGCTCTCGTCTCGGCGTCCTCCGCTTCCGTCCTCGTGTACTCGAATGGCGATCTCTTCTTTTCCGGTTGCTCGCTCCGCCCCCTCCGGATGACGACTTCCTTCTTTGTCCGCGCCAGCTTCTTGGTAGGAGGGTCTAGGGGCGGCGGCTCTTCTTTGAGAGTGACAGCTGGCTCTCCCGGAGTTAAGGAGAGCCAGGGCGGGACCTTCTTTTCGCGCCGTGGACCGGGCCGGCCCACGATGGGAGTTGCAGGAACGCCTCCTCTGCACATGGCGCTAGTCCCTGGTGGCCGCCATTAAGGTCAGATTTGGCGGGAAAAGTCCAGAACACAGGATTTAGGCACACAAGGTCCAATTCTTTTGGACCGGGTAGATCCTGTTCGTGACGCCAGGTTGTGGAGCCCCAAGGGACGTGGGGTACTCGGTACCGGACCGATCTGCTGCTGGGGATGTCACTGGTGGCCTGGTCCGGACCGTGTCCCTGGCTCAGCACAATAAAAGGGGAATATTTACAGGGGAAAATGTCACGGGTGACGCCACCCACTTGATGCGGCCAGTAATGGGGGCCGCCGCTGCTGCAGAACCTCCGGGGGTGATGTGAGGGCAGCGGAGGTGGTATAGTTCCAGTGGGGGGAACTGTATCCCCCGGGGCAGTAAAGGGTTAAAGTCTGTTGGTCTGTGTGAGTACACTTACTTTGCAGCTGCAAGGATCTCTCTTCCTGTGCTGGTGCTGACAGGCTGTAGCTCTGCAGGTTGAGGTCTTCTTAGTGCAGCCTGTGTGGGAGAAAGGGTCTGCAGATGGAAGCAGGCAGGAGGCAATGCAGGGTTTCCAAAGCTTTACTTAAGTTGTTCTTCTTCAAGCAAGTTACAGGTTATTCACAGTTGGTACACAGTTACATTCTCCCTTTCCGGGTTCCCTTCTCCCCTGCAGCCAGGCTCCTCTCTCCTTGTGACCCCTCACACAGTCTTTAAGTGTGCCTTTCCGGGCTATTACTCTCTTTCTCCGTCTTACACGGGTGTATGCGGACGCTGAACAGTATGGCGGTGACTCGGGCTTCTGTGAGTCCTAGTGTGTCACTGAGCTGCCTGTTCTTTGGGTTAGGAACTCCAGCTTGAAACTAAAGCTCCCCGTCAGTGAATCTGGGGATACCGGGTGGATCGTCGGTCCCCTTCAGAGCTGACACTCTGCCTTTGCCCAGCCTGCAGTAGTCTGCAGCATTAAACTACCAGGCTCCTTCCTCTGTGTTCCTTCCAGTATATATGAGGGCTACTCCGCCTGCAGTTGGTTGCTTGAGCTGTAATTCTAGGGCCCCGGGTTACACCGTCCCTCTCGGCTCTCTCACACTCCTGGTGGTTTCAGCATCTTGGATGGGCTTTTCCCCCCCATCTGGCTCGCATTGGCTCAGTACGGGTCAGCGCTCCTCAGCTTAGGCACTTCCAGGCAGCATGGCTCTCTCCTGCTCAGCTTCAGCTCAACCTCCTGCTGTTCTGTAGCCTTTCTATCTCAGCTCACTTTGCTCTTGGTCTTTGCTGCTCAGCTCACATGGCTTACTCCTAGGTCTTGGCATCTCAGCTACTTCAGCCTACTAACTTCCTTTACTCCTCCCCCTCTCTATATACTGTCAGTCACCTGACCTTCTGGTGTGCCCAACCCACTCCTCATCCACCACTCCTTCTGGTCTCATATAGTCTCCGACCTCAGAGCTGGATGTAACCCCTTCTATGCGTGGGGATGTGGGCTGTGAGGGTGTAGTGTTTACCAATTGTCCTACCTGCCTGGCTGCAGTACCCTTCTGTGGCCACCTGTACGCAGGGGCGCCACACATACAATGGCCAGAATAATTATTCATCATGTATATATGATTGCCAAATCTGAAAATATACCTGAAATACCCAAAATATGTGTTTTATTCAATGACTAAGCAAAGCTGTATTAATCATAAAAGCAAACTAGAAAGATGCCTAAAGCATGCTAGAAATGCAAGTGTAATAATGGTATTTACTAAAGTGGTAATTGGCATTCTGCTACAATTTTATGCAAATATTTGTGCACTGCCTATTAAATTCAATGTTAAACAGGTTATTCCCTTTCAGACAATGTTCCGCCCTGATTACAGTTTAAGAGATGTGTATCTTGTCACATTGACAGCTTGGCAGCCAATCCGTGAGCTTGACATCACTGAAGTGCATATTCCTTCTACACCAAAATAAAAACATACAAAGAGGTGGTCTTGTGTGTACCTGGTGGTCTAATGGGAATTTTTTGGGGAGGGGGTTGTGAGATCACTCACCTTTCGTGGTTGTGCACCTCTGCACAACCATGGTATGGGCCTCCGATGTGTATTCGCACACCACACGATCCTCCGGCATTCAGGCTGGGTCGGTCATGTTGGGGTGATGTCACCGAAGGTCCTTCACTCTCCATACTCTGGTGCTGTACTGTAAGCTGCAGCTCCCACCGATGATCAACTGATGAAGGCGGTGACCCGCCGAAATATGTTGTGATAGCCACATGTGTCAAATAGAGAAGCATTACCAAAAGGATAATCTGTGCCTGGATGCTGGATTCATGCTCCATACCAAAAAAACACACACTTGCCATGTTCACCATTCCTTTTACACCAGCAGAGCTGCTGAGCTCACTGAATGACTGCCTTGCTGGCAATGTAATGTCTGCACCAGAGCCAACACCAGGAGCCAAGTGATGGACCTAGAAAAGGTGAAAACAGCAGTTTTTTTTATACAAGCAGCTGAGGCAGAACATTATTTGAAAAGAAAAAAATGCATTTTAAATATTCATGGCATGGAGCACAGAAAAGTTGTTTCCTGGTAGAAGTGGATCAGAACTTAAAGAGGACCTGTCACCCCCCTGGTGCTATGCTAACTTAATGCAGCACTGAATGCAGCGTGTCAGCAGAATTTAGGGAAGGGGTCCCCCATGTCTCTAGCCCCCCTGTAAGTTGTAAAAAAGATGTTATAAAGTTTATGGATAAGGAGTTCAGAGAGACTTACTTAGTAATGAGTCATCACTGTTGTATGGGGTCCTCCCCACCTCCAGCCCTCTCTAGTCCACCTACAGCCCTCTCTTGTTCAGCCTCCTGTATGTGTAATCGCTGCTGCTGGTGTCCTCCCTGCCTCCAGCCCTCTCTAGTCCACCTCCAGCCCTCTCTTGTTCAGCCTCCTTTATGTCTCCCCTCCACAGAGTGAGCAATGGGCGGGAGCAGTCCCAGGAGCTAAAACGCCTCCTGCTGGTGATGTCAGTGCCGGAGGCTGCCCTGCTCCAGATTATGTACAGCAGGGTGGGTTTCGGTGCTGACATCAGCAGAAGGAGGTGTTTCAGATGCTGGGACCGCTCCCGCCTATTGCTCGCTCTGTGGAGAGGAGACATATCAAGGAGGCTGAACAAAAGAGGGCTGGAGGTAGACCAGAGAGGGCTGGAGGCGGGGAGGACACCATACAACAGCGATGACTCATTACTAAATCCCTCTGAATTCCTCATCCATAAACTTTATAAAGTCTTTTTTACAACTTACAGGGACTAGAGACATGGGGAACCCTTTCCCTGAATGCAACTGACATGCTGCATTCAGTACTGCATTCAGTTAGCATAACCAGGGGGGTGACAGGTCCTCTTTAAGCATGATAGTTTTACTGTCATCCCTGATTCTGATACAACTAAAGTGCTGGCAAGTGGGGAAGTTTGTAATCACCTCTACTCAATGTAAATGTGTCATGGGTTTGTTCATGCTCCAGGAATAAGAACATTTTTTTGTTTTATTTTAATTAGATAGACAGCCCTTTTAATTCACTTTCAATAACCATAATTCAGTTTAAAAGATTATTTCTTTGATTTAGACTATGATGCTTCTACCTTATAAAGTTACTAGCTGTAGTACCCAGCTACGCCCGGGTTAATAAATAACTGATGTTAGCTATAACAAAATAGAATTTGAATATGTCATATTAATGACCTGTAAGAAAATAGAAGCTGAGCTGTGATTGATTGCTATAGGCAGCCTAATAAATCCCCAGCCAACAGTAAACCATCCCCCAGGCCGGGCAGTATATGTTACCTAACACATACACATAATAGACAGCTCATGTGACTGACATCTGCCTTAATTCCCTATATGGCACATGTGTTGCACATTGGCTGTTTTTAATCAGATGTTTATGTTAGGAAATTAAAGATAGCACACGTATGAGGCGAGTTGTGTGAGGTGATTTGTGCACATCTGTGTCTGTCTGTGTGGTGTGTGTGTCCCTGGGGTGTGTGTATGTGTGTGTCCCTGTGGGGTGAGTGCATGTGTCCCTATATGGTGTGTATGTTTGTGTGTCCCTGTGGGGGGGTCTGTGTGGTGTGTGTCTCTGTTGTGTGTGTCTCTTTGTGGTGTGTGTGTGTCCCTGTGGGGTGAGTGCATGTGTCCCTATAGGGTGTGTATGTGTGTGTGCCCCTGTGGGGGGGTCTGTGTGGTGTGTCTGTATCTGTGTCATGTGTGTCTCTTTGTGGTGTGTGTGTGTGTGTCCCTGTGCGGTGAGTGCATATGCCCTTATAGGGTGTGTATATGTGTGTGTCCCTGTGGGGGGGTCTGTGTGGTGTGTGTGTCTCTTTGTGGTGTGTGTGTGTGTCCCTGTGGGGTGAGTGCATGTGTCCCTATAGAGTGGCTATGTGTGTGTGTCCTTGTGGGGGGCTCTGTGTGTTGTGTGTGTCTGTGTTGTGTGTGTCTCTTTGTGGTGTGTGTGTGTCCCTGTGGGGTGAGTGCATGTGTCGCTATAGGGTGTGTGTCCCCTTGGGGGGGGGGGTGTGTGTCTCTTTGTGGCATGTGTGTGTTTGTTTGGGTGCGTGGTGAGTATCCAATGTTGGGGCTGCACATTTGTGTACGTGTGGTGTGTATACATTTCCCCGTGCGTGGTGAATATATCATGTTGGGGCCCCACCTTAGTGACTATATGCTGGTATGTGCTGTTAGTCTTTGGCGCTATCAATATGCCCCTCTCATTCACAACTGTCAACTGGTAACTGTCACTTTTTCTCCATTATGTAGATAGGAGCAAAATTGTTTCGTGAATTGGAATGCGCGGGGTTAAAATTTCGCCTCACAACATAGCCTATGACGCTCCCGGGGTCCAGACGTAGGACTGTGCAAAATTTTGTGGCTATAGCTGACAGCTGTCGATTTTCCTCCAACACTTTTCCATTCACTTTTTCCCCATTATGTAGATAGGGGCAAAATTGTTTGGTGAACTGGAACGCGCAGGGTTAAAATTTCGCCTCACAACATAGCCTATGACGCTCTCGGGGTCCAGACGTGTGACTGTGCAAAATTTTGTGGCTGTAGTTGCGACGGTGTAGATGCCAATCCCGGATATACATACATACACACACACACACACATAAACACATTCAGCTTTATATATTAGATTCCTCCTATAAAATATGAAGTGATTCACTACATGACGCTATTGAAAGTTATAAGCAGCATGTTATTGATATGGCAAAGCAGGGGGCCTATGGATTCCAAGAAAGTCTTTTCATCTGAAGTCACCTGCACTCAGAAGCCCTGCAGCAATTCTTGTGGTTTCTATAGCTTCTCCATCTGATCTTTATCGATGAAGGAAACAGTTTTATGCTTCAACAAGGCTAAAGTTGAGATGTGGATTGAATATCTATGTTTCTTCTTTGAACTGCTCTGAAGTGATTATATGTGTGTATTGCTGTTGGTAACTTTAATGTTAATGTCAGTAGTTGCTGCAGTACAAGCTATCTGTGGCTCTGCAGATGTCTCTTTTTCTTAGCTATAGTATTCAATATAAGTCATAATAGAGTGCCACTTATTTTGATGTTTCTAATTCGTGTTTAACATTGCACCTACACTGACAGGATTGAGTACTGTATTTATTTTTCTATATTGTTATATGGGTTCACACCCTAGTGCACCTTCCCCGCTCTAGTTCTCTATGTTACTATTGCTTCTAACCTGCCCATTAATGAAGAGGTTAATTATCTAAAAACAGAGTAATTACATTGAAAACACCTTTCCTTGCCCATATGATCTTTTGGTTTCTATTTTTCTCAGGTAGCAGTCATTTATAAAAGTTTATTCTACTAAGATACAGGAAGAAAAAAACGGAAGTTAGGACCCAGTTACACGATACGCCTTGATGTGGCAACTGGGTGGTTTATTAATATGCATATCTATAAAGCTAAGAATCTCTTTTTCTTAGCTATAATATTCAATGCAAGTCATAATAGAGTGCCGCTTAGTTTGACTTTTCTGATTTGTGTTTAGCGTTGCACCTACACTGGCAGGATTAAGTGCAGAATTTATTGTTGTACAAGGCAAAACCAGGCAGCTGGGGGCTGGGATTCTTAGTGTTTTAAGGCCCAAGCATTCTGGGCCCCCCATGCTGAAAACCACAGCCTGCAGCCACCCTTGAATGGCACATTCATCGAAGCGCCATTTCCAGGCACTTTATTCGGCTCCTCCAGCAGCCTTGGTGGCAGTGGCATGCGGGTAATAAGGGGTTAATACCAACTTTGTAATGTCAACTGCCACTAAGCCTGAAATTCATTGTATCAAGCCAATATTTGACCCAGCCACCCTGAATTTCTAGTAAACATTAAAAAAGACACAAGACAGAGAAAATAATTTTTTATGAGAAATAAAATACAACACATTTAGGGACTCCATCTTTATTGCTCAAAAATCCCTCCCTCGACGTAATTGATGGGCCCCAGGGATGTGGGGTACTCGGAATCGGGCTGTGGCGTTTCTGAGGAGTCACAGGGGTCGAGACCCGGTTCCATGACCCTGAGTTCAGCTCAAAGGGTTTTTGGGGGATTATAGAGAGGATTATTCTTGAAGACACCTGTGGCTTGCGGCTATGAGTAGCCACCGCTGCAGCATAACCTCTGGGGACGATGGACGGGCAGCTGAGATGTAGTGGCTCCCCGTGGGGGGAGCAGATCCCCAGAGCAGTGGATGTTGAAAGGGTGTAGAGTGCAGGATGGAGGGCACAAAGTAACTGACAGACTCACGGTTTGTTGGTTCCTCAGGTCCTTTATTGGTGATATAGGCACAAGGACAGATGATGTTACTGGAATCCGGCAACCTGGGAGCAACTCGGGGTCCTCCACACTCGACAAGTTCTGAGGCCTTCCTATTGCGCTTTCTTAGTGGTGTCCTTGCTGCTGCTAATGCTGAGCTGCGGCCCTCTCTCTCGCCTGCAGTGTGCCGGTATGACAGGCAGCTCGAGTCCTTCTCCAGCCCCACTTCTCTGGTAGCTGCTCCTGGGCTCTTCACGCTGCTTTGCCTGCGGGCACTTTGGTGTGGATGGGGGACTTGGAATCCACCATCCTCCGGTATTGGCTGACAGGACGTTAGGCCCTGCACAGCTTTGGACTCCAGTGTCCGATTCTTGGTGCTTACTCCTCTAGGGTGAGCTTGGCACTGCTCTGCTCCCCAGGCTCTCCTTCACTTCCCCAGATCCTTGCCTATGGGTCACTCAAGCTAGGTCTAGCTAACCTGGGATGAGTTTGCACTGTTCCAGTCCACAGGTCCTCTTTACAGTCCTCCCAGGAACTGAACTGACTATCTCTGCCGCAGACCAGAATTTATAGGAGGGAGCTACCCTGAACCCGGGCTTTAGAGCTCCCCCTTCAGGCCTGGAGGCAGAAAGGTGTGCTTTGGTTTGCCCAGTGTCAATACCCTCTGTTGCTGTCAAGTGTGACACTACTTCCACCCCCGTTCCAGAGGGAGATAATGACATTGTGGTATCAGGACTCTGGGGTGCCACATTCCCCCCTAGTGACATTCAGTACTCCCAGACAGAGGTAACCTTTTTGCAAAAACATAAGAATGGTTAATAAAAATCAAAAGTGTACAAAGCCTCAAAAAATTAAAAAATTACAAAAAACAAGAAATTGCAAAAAGCAGTCACTTTGGTGATTAGTCCTTCCACCATTGGCTGATGAAAAAATATATTTACAAAAGGTCTTTGCCACAACCAGTCCTATGGCTTCTAATGGTCCATTTCTAAAGATAAAGGTTCAAGAAAGCTCAACAGTTCTTATAGTAAGTCCTGTAGGTACATACGCTTGGTGGTTACTTTAGTTACGTATTTACACTTTTACAAGAAAACACAGAAAAGATATTTACATTTTACCCTGCTTGAACTGTACTATTACTTACTATAAAGTGTGGAATCTGACCATGTGTGGTGCGATGTGATCTTCTTACGACAAGGATTTCTGCTGACCTGTCTTGCATGTTTACAAGTGTATTGAGCGCTATTCTATGTTCAGATTTGTACAGTGCTGGTTACTCTGTATGGGGTCTTAGTCTTACCATGGGACTGACAGGTTCTCTGTTAGCAGGGGGTTGTTCTTCCGGTTCTTCTACAGGTGCTGCCTATGACACCTCAGCTTGCCGTTTTTCATGTCTTGCTGGTTCTGGTACCACAGTTTGGGGAAAAGCTAACATGGGAATGACAACTGCTCCATTGTACTGTGTCCATGTCTTAGGAAAGTCTCCAAGTACTGTCTGAATCATTTCTTCTTCTTTTGGTTCCACAGGTAAGGGTACTTCTGGGACTCTTTTTTTTGGTACATCAATCTATCAGGACATACCTTAAGATGGTCTCTGGAAGCCGCTGCTGATGTCTTTCCTTTGTCTTTACTAACAAGGCACACTTTGGTGTTGTCAAAATTCGAAGGTAACATGGTGTATGGTCCTGCTTCCCCTTGGTCATCAAGTTTATTGGTACATCTCTCTCTTGAGGACTTGCTCACCTGGTTGTAAGGGAACTGCAGGAGCATGCTTGTTATAGGATTTCTCTTGGCTTTCTCTGGCATGGGACAAACCTCTTTCTACGCATTCTTGTACTATTCGATACTGTTGCTGGCATTCTCAATTAGAATCTGGTGAATCTACATCTGGTTTCACGATTCCCATATCTATGTCAATGGGTAATATACAAGGTCTTGCTCTCATTAAGCATGCAGTGTACAATTGGTGGAACTCACATGGATGTGATTGTATAAGTCTTCTGAATCTGCAACTTTTCTGGCCACATGTTTCTTTCTTCCGATGGCAATGTTTTTAGCAGGTCAATGACTACTTGATTCAGCTTTTCACACATTCCATTTGTTTGTGGGTGATATGGAGTGGTTCCTATCTTCTTACACCCATACATGTTACAAAACTCTTGGAATATCTCTGCTTTAAAGGCTGGTCCTTGATTTGTTAAAACTTGTTCTTGATAACCATGAGGTCTACAAAAGTGGGCTTGGAATGCTCTGGCCGCTGTTCTGGCTGAAAGATCCTTCACTGGTACTACCACCAGAAAACGAGAGTAATGATCTTATGGTGAGATCGTAGACATGGCCTGATCTACTCAGAATCAGTTTCACATGATCTAAAGCCACAAGTTCAAGTGGTTGTTTGGTGACAATTGGCTGTAGTGAGGCTTTGTGTTTCTTGTGGAGCATCTGGACCAGGATATGTGCCTTTCTGTGTCAGCAGTTCCTTGACTAAGCAAATGGCTGTGTCACTGTCTTGCGTTTCTGCCCATCCATGGTGGGGCAACAAATTCAACGTGGCTTCTTGATGTCTGTCTTTCACATAGTTAATACACTGAGACTTAGGGGGGCAGTGAAAAGCTGGTAGCTCTCTCTCTCTCAGCTCCTCTGGGTCTTCTCCTGCATCTTGATAATGGGGCATCCTGGACAGCTCATCAGCGTTGGCATTCTTGTGGCCTGCTCAGTTCTTGATGGTAAGGTTGTAATTGGACAGCCGGGCCATTTATCGCTGCTCTAATGCATCTGACTTTGCTGTCTGAAAGCGAGTCAATGGATTGTTGTCCGTGAAGATGGTAAACTTTGCTGCAACCAGGTAATGCTTAAAACATTCTGTGACTGCCCAGACTACAGCTAGGAACACTAACATGAATGAGCTGTAGTTCTCTGGGTTCCTTTCTGTAGGATGGAGCGTCCTGCTGGCATAGGCAATCAATCTTTGTCTGCCTCTTTGCACCTGGGACAACACTGCTCCCAATCCCACATTGCTGGTACAACTCAAATGGCTGACCATAATCAGGATAGACTAGGATCTCATCCCCTGTCAGGGCCCACTTCAACTGATTGAAGGAGTCTTCTTCTCTGCTGCCCCACTCGAATGGAGGACTCTGAGTCTTAGCCTTCTTGGACTGGCCTACCAAGAGGTCTTGCAGGGATGCTGCCATCTTTGCAGACCCCTTAATAAACCTCTGGTAGTGTCCCACTGTTTAAGTGTGCCGAGTTGGCGTGCTTCTCCTTCACAAGAAATTTGTTGGGGCATGGCAGGAAAAAGGATGGACGGCCACTCTCCAACGTTTTCTTGTGCAGAGAGTAGACGTTTTTGACTTGTGAGCGTTTCCGAGGCAAACGTTCCTTATAACCACCCATCCCAGGTCTAGCTTCTGAGGGTAGGGCAAATTATGAGGACCAGTTATCTGTTTCCTCATCTTGTGGACTCTGACGAGGTCTCTCCCCAGCAAAAGGACCAACTTGGCTTGAGGAATGAGTGCAGGAATGAGATGCACTATGCTTCTCAAGTGAGGATGATGTAGTGCCACTTCTGGAGTGGGGATTTCCTCTCTAATGTTTGAGATAGAATTACACTCGATTAACGTAAGCAGGGGTAAGATGTCTTCCCATACAGGGATTCGATTTGATAACCTGTAGTTCTCCTTCCCAATTCTTCACTCACTCCTGTGCATGTTTTTAGTGAGTAGGACGAGCTGAGTCCCTCAATTTTAAAGATGTCAAAGAAAGCTGAGCTGGCAAATGATCTATTACTCTGGTCATCGAGAATAGCGTAGAGTTTAACCACCTTTTCTCTGGGGGCTATAGGGTAAACTGTACCCAGACATATCTTTGAGCAGGATTTGTTGGTAAGACCTTCTCCGCAAACATGAGTGCATTGGGGTGACACTTCAGGAGGTGTACTGTGTTTCTCCTCCTTAATGTGCTTTGTAAGTCAGTCTATGGATGAGGGGTTCTGTAGGGCTGACCCTGGGTGTAGAGCTCTTGGCTGTTACACTCCGAACAAGTAATATATGCTTTGCAGTCTTTAGCTAAGTGGGATGTAGATGCACAACATCTGTACCATATATTATTCTCTTTGAGGAAGATTCTATGGTCTTTAAGGTATTTTCCCCTAAAACTCCTGTACTCATGTAGTGGGTGAGACCTTTTATATAGGGGACACTGCCTTTCCCGGGTCTATTGTTAGTGACCATTCAGGTTCTACTGTACTGTGGGTCTTGTGTGATGAGTCTGCAGAAGACACATTAGTTTAGTGTATGGTGATAGGTGAGCCTCTGTGGTTGCGGACTGGAGCAGGCTTACCTGCTCTTGGGTTGACAGAATCTATGGCGGAAAGGTTGAAACTGGGATCATTCCTGATGTTGGTTTGCTGGAGGACAAAATCTACAAAGAAGTGGAATGGAGGAGACACCTCGGTGTGAAGCTGCTTCTAATCTGAATCCCGATTCAACCATTTCTCTTGCAAACTGTAAGGTAGTTTCTTCACTATGGGTTTGATGGCTCTGGCTGTGTCTAGGGATGCGAGGCTTGGCAGGTCTCCTTCAATCTTGGCGACTTGGAGTTCTACTAAGAGGAAGATTAATTCTCTTAGCATATGAAAGTTCTTATTAGAGATTATAGGAAAGTCTTACAACCTTTTGAAGAGGGATTCTTCTATCATTTCTGAGGAGTCATATCACTTCTCGAGTCTCTCCCACAACATGCACAAACCTTTGCTCAGGTTGTTGATGCTGATATCTCTCATGCATTTTGCTGGTGGTGGTGCTTCTGAAGGAAGATCTCCACGCTCTGTAACTTTCAGGATGATAATTAAACTTCATGAGACCTTTGGTGAGTAGAGGCCCAGTTACACACACGGATAATTGTCCAGAGATTGTTCGCAGATCTCTGGTTGCAGTGAAATCATGGACATATTGTTCCATTTTGTGGCCGTGTACAAATGGAACAATGTGTCCATGATTTCACTGCAACCAGAGATCTGCGAACAATCTCTGCACAATTATCTGTGTGTTTAACTGGGCCTTAACTTATGACGTGCAAAGAACTTGAAGAAAGCTGGTAGCTCGTGTGTCACGTCCTACTGACGGACCCCACACGTGGACCCACTGGACCGCGTAGAGCGGATGCTGATACCGGGTGATAGAGAGGCGGACCAGTACAGTAGAGTCAACAGGTTTATTTGAACAACAACAAAACAAGAACCCACGCCCCAGGGGAGAGCCACAAGGTCGCAGCACCGGAATACCACCGAAGGAGGCCCCGGAGCGCTTAACCCCTATACAGGGATACCGCCGATACCAACCTCGGGGGCACCAATGAAGCGAACACGAGTGTTAAACCGACCCCAGGCGACGTGGTAACAAAACAGCAACCGGGTGTAAAATAGGACATGGGAAACCGGGAACACTGAGAATCCGGAGCAGGACTGGAGACAGCGCTTCAGCAGAGAAGAGGTCCGGGAAGCAGACCGAGGCCACTGGGGTCAGCGAGGAGCCGGCACGGGAGGAATCTGCGGGAAGGAACACAGAGTAATCAGATATCAAGCCAAATAAGGAACAACCTGACCAGACCAGGATTAGCAAGTTCACTACATAGAAATTGCCCTGGCAAAGAGTAAGAGGAAACAGGAAGCTTATATCACAGCAGGGTACTCCTGATTGGCAGAACACAGAGACATGGTGATTGGCTGAGGGGAGGAGCAAGCTCCCTGCAGTTCTCCAGCAGATACTGATTTGGAGATGGATTGTCATAGCTCAAGCAGTGGCCCCGGAAGTGAGAAGAGCAGCGCTGCTCAAGCAGAGGGTGCTGGACCCCTGCGGCTGGGGGCAGGTGCGCGCATCCGGGGAGCATACGGTAAGGAAGACGCTACCCGACCGACCCGCGGGCGGCGGCTGCCAGCGCCCCGGAGCCGTCGGCGGACGGTCGACACCCGGGATCCTTGAAGCCGGACAGGGGCGGTAGGAGCCGAGGGAGTAAAGGCAGCAGGCCACGGGGCACGGGCGGCAGACCCCCGGGTGGTAACATCGTGATCTATGAGACGGTGATACGGGTGCGTGTTGCCATGATGAGGTCTCGGTGAGCTATTGTTGCCATAAAATGGATCTTTATCACGATATTCACTGTCGGAGTCCTCAATCTTGAAAGCGTTCGCTGTGTAGTAGGGATCTACAGGCTTAGGTGCTGATCGCACTGATGGTGGAAGGTGGACAGAATTACCTTCATGCTTAATGTGGGATGATTGGTGAATGAAGATTGATGGCTGAATGACAGGATTTGGTCTCTCTTGGAGCTGAAAATAGATGTTGTCTTATGATGCATACTGTAGCACATAGTCTGAAGTGGGTTGAGAGATATCACAATTATTAAGTTCAGGTCCCAGCCTTAAGCTGAAACTTTCACTATCGCAGAGTGCTGCTTCTTCTAAAGCCTGTACTTCTGTTGCTTCTGTGTCTATGGCGAGTTTTGCGAGATCAGCTTCTAGACGTGCTTTTTCTTTCTTTAATTTCCACTCCTGTTTAGCAAAGGCAGGTCTCACTATGGCGGCTTCCGCCTTCACCCTGGCGATGGCAATTGCAGCGCTGCTCACAGACTTCCTTGAAACTGACGAGCTTAGGTGGGAGCGTGTTACATAACCTTCAGATCCTCTATCTAACATTGTGTCTGTATGTGGCTTGACTGTTCTCTGCTAGAAGTCACTGTCTGTGCTTCGACCCTGTTTATGGCAATTGTTTTACTGTTCTAGCACCCTCGCTATGTACTACAGAAGAACGAGTTGACTGACAGCTAAACTCTTTCCCATCGATGCATTGACTAGGATGCAGGGGGTCCTTTTCAACTTTTATTGATAGGATAGTGTAAAACTACAAGAAGCAAATAAAAATACTAAGTACAATATTCGACATATCTGAGATACATAGCATTACATTTGTTACAGGGCATACAGTGTAAATTGCACAATATGGTGAATACACAATAGATACAAGAGCAGAAAACCACATGATAATAAACATGTAGAACGGAGTAGCTACATTATATAATTTGGTGAATTCTAGCAAGGGGATCATGGGGATAAAAACTCACCGATTGTGCTATGTAGAGGGAAACATGAGCTGAAATCCAGAGAGAGAGATCAGTGTGGCGCCCTGCTCATGCAGGTAGCCACAACCTTCCCTACTGCACAGCTGGGTTTCCACAGCAGGTACATACTACATGCAACACCTTCCACCCCGGCACAGTAGGGGGAGCTACACTCACTGACTTTAGGTGAGATCCCCTATAAATACTGCTGCTGGGGGAGGAGTTAGTCAGAATGTGTAGACCCTAGGAGAGCTGCAAAGACGTACTAGTGATCGGTGCCACGGTTAGTCCCGAACCAGCGACCCAGAGTGGCCCTTCTATGTTGAGCCAAGCCTAGGAGTGGGGACAGAAGGCAAGGAGCAGAGCCAAGGGAGTGAGGAACCGGTGGAGGTTCACCCAAGACGTACCGGACTTCAGGGATCCGCACCTGCAGGATTACTCCAAGACTGCAGAAAACTCTGTCACACCGTGGAGACTTCAGTCAGCCGGTCCCCCTGCATACCCAGTAAAAGGGAGCCAGACACTGTAGTGTGGAGTAGCACCGCAGTGATCAGAGAGGGTAAACCGTGGACCTCGCAGGTGGAGAGAGAGAGGACCAGAGAAAGTGAGGAGGCCAGTCGTGTTGCATACAGACAGGGCTTCAGAGACAATAGGGAACCTGAGGAGGCCTTATACCCACTTGCTGTGGAGACTCACTGTGCACCTAGTTACCCGACAGTGCCCTGGACATCTTTACCTGTGAATACCATCAGTAAAAGGTAAAAGAGACTTTCTTCAGAGTGTGTGCGTTATTCCTCTCCTTCCCCAGCCTCCCTATAGACTGCCTTACTGCTTCCTACCCTGGCCACATGTCCCATTCCAAGCTGCCCCTTTACTCCACGCTGCCCAGGAGGACCAGCTCCACCTGTAGGGAGTTTTACTACCCTTGCCGCAATACCATCGCCCTCCGGAGGACTGTGGCAGCGCTGGTGACCCATCACCAGGTAGTACAGGTGGCGTCATGCGACAACAAATTCTTATTCCCTGTATATAACCCCTTATTGAAGTGTCACCCAGGTCACGGGCTCAAGCGCTGCCACCCTTGACATCCCCTTGAAAACCCCTCTGAGCCTGATACCTCAGGGCCTGGAGCTCGACATCAGCATACCAGGATGTCAGCATGTATGAAGCTAAAATGGCTTCTGAAGAAGGGGCAGAGCCTAAAGCAAGGGCTGATGGGAAAATACCGTGGCCTTCAGGAGGAAAAAATAGACTGTACAGTAAAAAATAATGTAATAAGGGAACATTGACAACAAATGGCGCTGTTGGATAAGATCGCTGAACAGCAACAAACTTAGTTTTATCACAGATAAATAAAGTAAATATGCGCGTTTCTAAGAAAGGCATGACACCGTGTTAGCCAGAAAAATCGATGTAAGTACTTAAGTCCCAAAAAAAAACTTGAGAAAGGTGTTCTAGGAGTGATACCTTTATTGGCTATCCAGAAAAATTATATTTGTAAGCTTTCAGACCTCACATGGCCCCTTCATCTGATAATATTAGAAATAAATTACTGAGACATTTACATAGGTATTACAGCTGGACATTAGGTGATGCTAAGTAGAGATGGACTAAGGAAATTAAATTAAGGTCTTTGTTACTAATGCAGATGAGGTGGAAGTGGTATTTTATGGATCTGAATACCTTCTTGTGGAGGTGTTAACTGTGTTCATGTAATGAGTCATGAATCCATGTGTCAAATTGGGTCCCTTTGTTAGAGATTGGAACATTCTTATGAGTTTGAATTCCCAGATTTTTCTTTCTCTATCATTTTTAAAGTGACCTTTTAATATTAGAACTTTCAAATCTGCCATACTGTGTATACAGGTCTAGAGAAGTGTATTCCTGCAGGTGTGTCCAGCTCATTTTTATCGCATGTCTATGTAGATTCATCCTTGTTTGTAGCTTTTGTTTTGTTTACATAATATATGTACCTGTAGTGCCCCTTGTACATTTATCATGTACAACACATTGGAGGATGTACATAAAAAAAGTCCATGATCTTATAGACCTGGTTTATGTTGAGTAGTAGCTGGCGGCCCGATTCTAAAGAATCGGGTGGTCTAGAATGCATATACAGTTTATTTAATAAGAATTAACAATAATGCAATTAAGACATGATATCTATCCATCAACTACCCATGTTTGTATGGTGAATGTAATTTTTTTAAATTTAATTGTTCTGTGGTAAGGCTCTTAGTACACCTACTGGCTAATAATTGTGTATCAATTCAGTAGCTTTACTTAAGATATGAATTTTCATAGCCTACATATCCGCCAGTTTGTGTTTGCCCACCAACCACGGCAAGGTGGCCTTACATCTGATGGGGCCCTACTCTACCTTATTTTGATTTCTTAACACTTTGACACCTTTCACATCAGCTTTTTTCTGCTATTTGCAGAAGATGAGGATGAAAAAAGTAGAATGTCTGCACTTGCCAGCTAAGGGCCTAATTCCATATACATTGCATGCAACTTACGGCAAGTGTGCCGTAGGTCAGCCCTTAGGCAGCAAGTGCAGAAATTATTTTTCCACTTAAACTTCCATAAATAACGGAAAAATGCTGCTGTAAAAGCAAAATCTCTCTTTTTGTATCTATCTATTTCCGTATCTATCTAAGTTTATAGAACACACCTGAAGATGGAGATGTGTGTGAACAGCCGTCCCACCCGTCTCTTAGCTGTTCACAAAAACCTCACCATGTTTAAAAACAAAATTAAATCTCTTAGCAGCTATAGGGCTGGAGCTTCAAATACAGGTTCTTATCACCAAATGAAGGCATTTAGATGATACACATTTAACATCTTGTAGTTAATGTGTGTTCCACTTACATATAAAAATTTGTATTGAGATATCATATTTCTAAATTTATGTAGATATGATATCGAGTTACTAACCGTAAATAGAGCTAGTATTACTGATGTATGTAAAGTGCTATTAAATTCATAGCACTATAAAAAAAAAAAAAATTAATATGCTAATGACTACATATGTTATATACATATTTCCTACATACGTACTTAAAATCTATATCTATATGACTACACTAATTTTTTTGTTATTTTAAATTTTTTTTGACTATTTCTATGGCTACACAAATTTTTTTTTTTTTTTTTTTCCTTATCTATATACATATAAGTTTCCTATAGGTCTATATGTTCTTAAAAAAACCTAAGAAGCCAAAAAATAGAGAACTAACTTTAAACTAAAATATTTCTGTAGACTACATTGCAAGCGTTGTTCTGTAGCAGTAGCAGTGTCCAAAATATAAAGTTGGGCATACGCAGGAACTTGATCTTCAGAGGGATGTAGTGTTCCAGTGCGGTGGTATATTTGTCCATGTATGCGGAAACAATATGGGCCATGTCCAGGTGGTGGTGAAATATTTGCACCCATGGAGGCGAAAGCAAATGAGCTGTTAATACTGCGTATGTTATCTATGAAATTTTTGCTGAATGGACTTTCTCCTTTCATTAAAAGTGTCAAGACGTCTGGATATTGTGGTATTGGTATACGGACTTTGGCCTTATGCCAACAAAGGGTAAACTTTTATCTGATGGTATTTCATCCCCAAAATGTAGGGCGTTACAATGTTGACACAAATAGTTCATAGGACCACAGGTGTGTTCTTGAATAGTACTGTCATCTTGAGTGACAGCTTTAGGCAGTAGAGGGTGAGGCATTGTTAAAGGGGCATTAGAACGTTTGTGTAGAGCCACGTATAAATGTGGGACAGGTATAGGCTCCTGAAGGTGTGATGAATCTTCATTTGAGGTAGTAGAAGGTTTATTTTGACGGTGTAAACGGCGGGCAGCAGCAGCTTTTTGTAAGCGATTTGTGTGCGACTTAGGAGACTCATTAGTGACACGTGTGTGAAAGGCAGCGTTAACTTGGTTTAGGCGACAGCGTTTAGCTTCTGAAGTCTCAGCATCACGGTATTTGCGCTTAAGTTTAGTGTGTGAAGCAGGTCCGGTATCTGGAGTGTGAGCACCTTGAGTAACTGTGCACATTGAAGTGTCATGGCCCCTTTACACGCAGCTACAGGTGACAGGTTTTCCACAGGTAACTTACTGGTTGCAGTGAAATCATGGAGACATAGTTCTATCTTGGTGCTGTGTACAAATGGAACTATGTCTCCATGATTTCACTGCAACCAGTAAGTTACCTGTGGAAAACCTGTCACCTGTAGCTGCGTGTAAAGGGGCCATAATTGTGGTCCAAAAGCAATACTGTGGAAGGGGGGGTAGTTTTTGCGGCGTTCACGTGCTGCGGTAGCTTGTTGTTGTAAACGTATGGCTTTGTGCTCAGGAGCTTCATTGGCGATATGTGTATTAAAAGCAGCCTTAACGGTGTCCTGGCGATGGCGTGTCTGTTGTTCAGTTTCGTAAGCACGCTGTTGTCGTTTACTCGCTGCAGCGGCGGCTTTTTTGTCCTTGTCATTCTGATTGGTATTATTGGAGCTCATGTTGGCGTGGCCAAATTACCGTACGTGTACGGGTTACTGACAGGAGGGTAATAAGGGACCCTTTACACACGGCTACATTTGTAGCTTGTCACCAGGTAACTTACTGGTTGCAGTGAAATCATGGATACATGATTCCATTTGTACACAGCAACAAGATAGAACCATGTATCCATGATTTCACTGCAACCAGTAAGTTACCTGGTGACAAGCTACAAATGTAGCCGTGTGTAAAGGGGCCCTAAGAGTCAGCATGTATTAGGAGTAACCAAGAGAGTAATAAGGCGTAGTTATTTTTTAGAAAGATAGAGCAAGTAATAGGCAGTATATAGTATTAATGCATAGGATTAATCCTTTAATGTCAATAGTAGCCAGGAATTAATTTTGGCAATGAAGGGGTTAATCTTAGTTGGTGGTAATGGTAGAGAATAGGTGAATAGCAGGCACTAAGTTTTAGAAGAAAATTAGTACAGTTAATGGAGTGTCTGTATATAGCACCATAAAGAAGGTGAAATAGTCAATATCCCAGAAAGGGTTAATACGGAGTAGTGAAATATAGCAGGTCAAAATTGTAATTTCACAGTCCCTGAATACGAAAATAAATAAATAATAGAGGTCTTAGCTCTTTTTTGAAGAGTTTCAGCGGGAGCTCGAAACGATGCGTCTGAGAGGCACTGCGCAGTAGAATTAAGCTGTGAGGTGAAATTTCAAATTTCGCGCTCTAAAATGGCGGCCGCGAAATTTTTAAATTTCGCGCTCTAAAATGGCGGCCGGGAAATCTCGCAAGATTTCGGACCCGTCATGTATAGGCGCGTGTAAAAAGGGGGGCAAGAGTAGGGTGGCTAGCGGCTGGGCGGAGGCCAGCCGCGGCAACCTCTGCCACGGAGGTCCGCAGCGATGCCGCCGGGAGACGACCGTCATTCGCCGGTCGTCTACCGGCATGCGATCCGCTGTCCGAAGCTCCTGGACCATAGGGGCCCTTGGAGTTTCAAAATTCGCGGCTTTCCGTGAGGCGCCCCTCTGATTGGTCCCCGACCAATCAAAAGAGTGGCGCGCTGTATGGCGCCATACTTCAAATACACCGTACTCAGTGTATTTAAAATATGGCGGCATAGCGCGCGCCGCTATTCTGATTGGTCGGCGCGCTGAACGCGGCGACCAATCAGAATAGCGGCGCGCTGTATGGCGCCATACTTCAAATACACCGACTACGGTGTATTTCAAATATGGCGGCATAGCGCGCGCCGCTATTCTGATTGGTCGCCGCATTAAGCGCGCCGACCAATCAGAATAGCGGCGCGTTGTATGGCGCCATACTTCAAATACACTGACTACAGTGTATTTCAAATATGGCGGCATTGAGCGCTATGCCGGCATATTTGAAATACACTGTTGTCAGAGTATTTGAAGTATGGCGCCATACAGGGCGCCGCTATTCTGATTGGTCGGCGCGCTGAACGTGGCAACCAATCAGAATAGCGGGGCACGGAGCAGGCGCGAGATAGCTACCTCGCGCCGGCGGAGCGAGCCAGTGATCTCTGTGCCAGGCATATCCGTGGCTCAGCTCCGGGGAGCCGCGAGGCTGCCGGGATTTGCCCAGTACAGCCGCCGCCATTCTGATTGGTCGCTAGCTTGCGAGCGACGAATCAGATTCAAGCCGCGGCACGGCGCCATGTTTTCAAATGTAAGAAGTAAAAAAAAAAAAATGTAAAAGATGGCACCGTGTTTCGCGGCGCTCTCTTCATTGGTCTGCACCAGGCGCGAGCGACCAATCAGAATGGCGGCGGCGGTACCGGGCAAATCCCGGCTGGCTCGCGGCTCCCCGGAGCTGAGCTGCGTATATGCCCGGCACGGTGATCCTCGGCTTGCTCCGCCGGCGCGAGGTAGCCGGGAGCCGAGGATCGATGGTCGTCTCCCGGCGGGCTCGCCGCGGACCTCCGTGCCGGAGGTAGCCGCAGCTGAGCTCCGGGCAGCGGCTCGCCACCCGGTCGTCTCCCGGCTGGCTCGCCACGGTCGTCCAGCTTAGGGCGGCCATCTTGGTCCACCCTGAGCGGGTGTACCTTGGGACAAAGTTACGGAAGTGTGTGCAAAGTGACGGAACTGACGTCACAAATCGCTTGTGGTTTTATATATTAGATAGGGACTGTATCTGTTGGTGATATGGGGGTGCAGGACTTGCATTTCTTACTCTAAGGGGATGTTCACACATCTCCGCTGCTAGTATTTAGCGGGTCTTAGCTTTTTTCTGTGAAGCGAAGATGCAGCGTTTCCCTGTCCGCTCAGGGAAAGCGGACACTAGGCAGCCTTGCGTGTGAAGTAGTTACCACGATCAACATCGGGTAACCAGGGGCTGCGTCACCAGGAAGCGGTGGCGCTCACGCTTTTTTCGCTTCTCTGAAAAAAGATAAGTATTTAGAGGAGACCCGCTAAATACTAGCAGCGGAGATGTGTGAACATCGCCTAAGGCTAGGATCACACTTGCAGATTTTCAATGCAGATTTCACACGTCTTTTGTGAAAAATGCATGGAAAAACGCATCCATAGACCCCCATGATAAAAATGCATGCCCCAATGCCAAAAACGCATGTCTAAAGGGCCATGCGTTTTTTGGATGCGTTTTTGGCTCAGCACCAAAAAATACTGCATGATGCATTTTTTGGTGCTTTTCCAAAAACGCATGTGTTTTTTTAACATGGGGCCCTATGGGAAACGCATGTGTTTTTGGCAAGGCACTAAATGGTACCATACGTTTTTGCATGCGTTTTTTAAGGCTGCTCCACACCTATCAGCAAAATTGCAGCCCAAAAACGCAGGCTGCAAAAAGCAACCTTAAAAAACGCATGCAAGTGTGACCCTAGCATTACAGAGAAATGTGCCCGTCTGTGATGGTGATGTGAGGACACTTCTGACAAGGAGATTCCTTAGATTGGGGGGCTGTTTATAGGAGAGCAGTGGCAGTTCTGGGAATATTGCTTTTAGTCTGTGCTCTTTGGGGAATATGGGCTGAAGATCAGTGCCAATTTTCCTCATGTGAGGATTGTATGTGACCACAAGAGGCACCCTGCTGTTGTCCTCCTTCTGTTTGTAATCCAGGAGGATGCTTCTTGGGACCCTTGCAGCTCTGTGGATCTGTTCACCTATTACCAGTGGATGGTATCCTTGTTTTTAGAATGTTTTCCTCAGTGAAAGCAAGGCGTAGTTTTCTGTCCTCATTGTCTTAACAGATCCGAATGTACCTCAGATCTTGACTGTAGATTATTGATTTTTTTGTGTGTCTTGGATGAAAGCTGTTCCATCTCAGGTATGCCGGACATCCTGTCAGATTATGGTAAATAGATGTTTGTATGGTATTGTCTTTGATGTATGTAGTTGTGTTCAGAAAATGTATTTGTGACTTTGAAAAGTTGAGGGTGAGCTTGATAGTAGGGTGAAACTTGTTGAAGTTGTTGTTGAAGGTAAGCAGATCATCCTTTGAGCTTGTCCAGATTATTAGTAGGTCATCAATATAGCGGAAGTATGCTAGAGGTTTTATAGTGCAAGATGCCAGAAAATCTTGCTCTTGTTTAGCCATAAACAGGTTAGTATACTGTGGTGACATATTGCTTCCCATGACACTGCCCATACACTGTTGGTATACATTGTCCCCAAAGGAAAAATAGTTGTGGTGGACCACAAACCTGATGAATTGCAGGGCTGGTTCAGTGGCCAGATTGTTTTTATGGAGGAAATATTCGCATGCAGCAATCCCATCTTTGTGAGGAGTGTTTAAGTAAAGAGACTCCACATCCATGGTGGCCAGTATTGTATCCTCTGGAAGTGGATCCAGGGCTGACAATTTGCAGAGAAGGTCTCTGGTGTCCTGGATATAGCTAGGACTTTGCTTCACCAAGGGTTTTAGAATGTTCTTCAACCAGCCAGAGATATTCTCAGTTAAAGTCCCAATATCAAAGATGATGGGTCTCCCTGGATTACCTTCTTTATGTATTTTAGGTAACATGTAGAAGGTACCTCTTTTAGGGTTGTTTGGGATTAGGTCTGGTAGAGATGATGACATAGAGTCGAACCCATTGATGATCTTTGTTAATTCCTCTTTGTATTTTTTGGTGGGATCTTCCTGAAGGGGGGTGTAGTATTTTTTGTCCAAGAGTTGCCTCTGTGCTTCCTGGATGTAATCTGACATATTTCTAATTACTACAGCTCCTCCTTTAACTGCTGGTTTAATGATGATATTGTTGTGCCATTTTAAGGATTTTATGACTGTTCTTTCCTCAATGCTGATATTGTTTGGTACTTTGAGGTGTTTGTATAAAATGTCAGATTTAATTTTTTACGGAAACAGTCTATGTAGTGGTCCAGAGTTTGGATGTGCCCAGGTTGAGGAGTCCAGTTTGTTCTCTTTTCCTTTTTTTTGGTGTGTCTTTCACATTGATTTGTGATGTATTATGTGTGGTCATGGAATACCGTATATACTCGCGTATAAGCCGAGTTTTTCAGCCCAAAAATTGGGCTGAAAAGTACCCCCCTCGGCTTATACGCGAGTCAGTGCTGTATACCGATGTATACATCGGTACATACCGATGTATACATCGGTATACAGCAGCCCCCGCATCCCCAGTAATGCAGGGCCCCCCCAGGGTCTCTCCGGTCACCTGTAAAGCAAGCTATACTTATCAGTGTCCCGCTCGCACCCGCCGCTGCCGACATCCACGATCCTCCATCTTCATGCGACTCCTCTTCCTGTTTCTGTGCGCGTCGCCGGCAATGACGTCATTCCCGGCGACGCGCACAGGAAACAGGAAGAGGAGTCGCATGAAGATGGAGGATCGCGGATGTCGGCAGCGCGGGTGCGAGCGGGACACTGATAAGTATAGCTTGCTTTACAGGTGACCGGAGAGACGCTGGGGGGGGCCTGCATTACTGGGGCTGCCTGTATACTACCGCTGGGGCTGCTATATACCTCTGGGGCACTGTATACTACCGCTGGGGCTGCTATATACCTCTGGGGCACTGTATACTACCACTGGGGCTGCTATATACCTCTGGGGGCCCTGTATACTTACCACTGGGGCTGCTATATACCTCTGGGGCACTGTATACTACCACTGGGGCTGCTATATACCTCTGGGGCCTGTATACTACCACTGGGGCTGCTATATACCTCTGGGGCACTGTATACTACCACTGGGGCTGCTATATACCTCTGGGGCCCTGTATACTACCACTGGGGCTGCTATATACCTCTGGGGCCCTGTATACTACCACTGGGGCTGCTATATACCTCTGGGGCACTGTATACTACCACTGGGGCTGCTATATACCTCTGGGGCCTGTATACTACCACTGGGGCTGCTATATACCTCTGGGGCACTGTATACTACCACTGGGGCTGCTATATACCTCTGGGGCCCTGTATACTACCACTGGGGCTGCTATATACCTCTGGGGCCCTGTATACTACCACTGGGGCTGCTATATACCTCTGGGGCACCCGTATACTACCACTGGGGCTGCTATATACTCTGGGGCCTGTATACTACCGCTGGGGCTGCTATATACCTCTGGGGCCCTGTATACTACCACTGGGGCTGCTATATACCTCTGGGGCCCTGTATACTACCACTGGGGCTGTATATACTACCACTGGGGCTGTATATACTACTGGGGCTGCGTGTATACTACCACTGGGGCTGCTGTATCTACCTCTGGGACTGGTGTATACCACACTGCTGGGGCTGTATACTTGTGCTAGGGTCCACCCTCGGCTTATACACGAGTCAATAGATTTTCCCAGGTTTTGGGGGCAAAAGTAGGGGGGTCGGCTTATACACGGGTCGGCTTATACACGAGTATATACGGTAATTCTTTTCGGCTTAATCTGCAGAAGAATTCGGCTAGGGTCACTCTTGCATGCGTTTTTTAAGGTTGCTTTTTGCAGCTTGCGTTTTTGGGCTGCGTTTTTGCTGTTAGGTGTGGAGCAGCCTTAAAAGCGCATGTAAAAATGCATGCAAAAACGCACGGTACCATTTAGTGCCTTGCAAAAACGCATGCGTTTCCCATAGGGCCCCATGTTAAAAAAATGCATGCGTTTTTGAAAAAGCACAAAAAAATGCATCATGCTGCATTTTTTGGTGCTGAGCCAAAAACGCATCCAAAAAGCGCATGGCACTTTAGACATGCATTTTTGGCATTGGGGCATGCGTTTTTTGTATTGGGGCCTATGGATGCGTTTTTCCATGCGTTTTTCATAAAAGACAAGTGTGAAAAATGCATGGAAAAAATGCAAGTGTGACCCTAGCCTTCCTCAATATCAATACAGAACTGAGCCGTGTCAAGTTCTTTAGTGGGACAGAATGTTAGTCCCTTTGATAGAACCTTCATTTCTGACATATTTGGCTAATACTGTGAGAGGTTCACAACAGATGATGATGTATTAAAATTATTGTGTAAATTTGGCTTACCTTCCGCTACATTGAGACCGACTTTACTCCTAAATCTGTTGAGTTTCTTTTTCTTGTTGAACATTAGGTGGTATTGTAATTTGTTGTAAATCCTGTAATGTCTCCTTGGTTAGACATGAACCAGGTCCTTGTATTCTGTTCTCTAGAGGTTTTATTTCTTTTTGGATGTTTCTCTTTGTTGGAGAAAAATCCAATGGGGTGATTCTGCAGTCTCTCAGATGATCTGTAGCAAAGTTTCTGTGAAAAATTTGTATTGTAGGTAAAATGAGTTGGGTTCCTTATCATTACACCATTTTGTCAATACCAAAAAACACAAAAGAATTCAGACTGCACCCATGTGCCTGAGCGAAATGTCTTGAGGCTCCTGAAGGCTACATTCACACATTTGCGTAATTTGTTGCACTTTTTTGTGCATGCTTTTTGCCGTGATTTTCGACCGCGCAAAAAAGCGAACAAAATACACCGGTGCTTTCACGCACCGCACTTTGTTCTCCCCATAAAGCGCAGGTGATGTCACAGAGGAGAGGAAGAATCCTTCTTCCTCCTCCTCTGTGTGACATCTGTGACAGTCCCCATTAGATTTCGCAGTGTATTAGTATACACTGCGATATCTAATTTAAATAAAGGCAAATGTATGAAAAATAAGAAAGAATCAAATACCTACCCTCCGACGCCTTTTTTCCGGTCTCCGGTGCAGAGATATCATCTTGCCAGGGCCTGCCGTGATGTCAGAGTGATGTCACGGGCGCTGATTGGCCGCTCGCAGTCATATGATATATATCACATTACCGTGACGACACTCTGACATCACCACAGGTCCTAGCAGGTCAATTCCTGCAGCGGCTCCTGGCTCCTGGACACCGGTATACCCGTTGGAGGGTAAGTATTTCATTCTTTATTATTTTTAAAACATTTGTCTTTATTTAACTTTGATTTTGCAGTGTATATTAATACACTGCGAAATCAAATGGGCTGTCACAGGTGTCACAGAAGTGAGGAGGAAGTAGGATTCTTCCTCGCCTCTGTGACATCAGATGCAACAGCGCCCGCCCTTATAGGAAAAAACGCCGGCGCTGCTGCATAAAGAATTGAGATGGTCATTCTTTTTACGCAGGCGCTTTTTCATATAAAAGCGCAGTGTATTTTTATGCAGTGTCTGCATGGCAAAGTGAATTTCCCATTCACTTTGCCGGCAGACAAAATGCACATTGCATATTTTGAAAAGCAAACTCAAAAAAGCGTGCAAAAATACGCAATGTGTGAACGCAGCCTAAACATTAGTAGTTTTTTTTATTTCTAATGTTGGATGCATGCTCAGGGATCCTAGCTTTAAGCATTCTGATTGTGCAACCGACATAACATAGATTACATTCGGAGCTGGCGATAACATATATCATGTCTGTGGTATTGCAATTGCAAAAACACTTTATTCGAATAACACATGATTCTTTATATTGGAACTCTTTCCTCTTTTGTACAAGCACACACCAAACACCTGTTACCTACACAATGAAAAAACCTTCATTAGGAAGCCAATTTATATTTTTAAGCGGTGTACTACCGTGTTTCCCCGAAAATAAGACAGCATCTTATATTAATTTTTGGTCCGAAAGATGCGCCATGTCTTATTTTCGGGGGGTGTCTTACTTTATAATCCCCTTGCAGCCCCCAATAAAAAAACTGCATCATCCCCAAATATGGTATCAGGGACACACACACATACAGGGACACATAAACAAAGGGGCACACACACACAGGGGCACACACACACAGGGGCACACACAGGGGCACATAATCACAGGGGCACACAAACACACAGGGACATACACAGGGGCGCATACACACAGACAGGGACACTTCTCACTGGTCCTTGCGGCATTCTGGCTACGCTCTGAGCTGTCCGCTGCTGTCCTGGTGCCCGCCGCTGTCTCAGTGCTCACTGCTGCAAGGAGGACGGCACCGCTCTCTTTTCCTTGGTGCTATAGGTGTACGGTGCCGCCGTCCCAAGCAGTCACAGGCCAGGAGCCGCCCGGGCAGCCAATCACAGGCCAGAAGCTGACGTCATGCAGCGACAGGCCTGTGATTGGCCGCTGGTCAGTTCCTGTCCTGTGATTAGCTGGTACAGTGGTGGGGGGCTTGAAAAATAGAACGGTGCCGGTCTATATGCATCTACGGCACCGCTCACAGTGACGGGCCCGGGACACGAGCGGGGGGCAGGCTGGAGGAGTCGCAGCTGTATGCCCCAATCTTCAGATCGGTGACATACTGATTATAATAAAATAGAGACATGCCTTATTTTCGGTGGCGCCTTATATTTGCAGGCACATTAAACCCCCTGGCATGCCTTACTTTCGGGGGGCGCCCTATTTTCGGGGAAACAGGGTATTAAAGAGGCTAGGAGAGAGTCTGTCTCTAAATAATTTTGCTTGTCTTGCCACAAAATTGCAGCCCTGTTCAAGAACTTTTTCAAAACCACATCTTGATATAGTACAGGTAAATGGTGGTTAACTGTTTAATCACCCCAAAGAAATGAGACATTCTGGGTCTCGCACTGTCCTCTGTGACCTAGCGGGAGCAGTGATGACATTACTAATGTCCTCACCGCTCCTCACAGCCACCAAGTATAGCACAGAGCAGCCTGAACAGGAGTGACTAATGAAGCGTTACTCTCAGAATAAGGCTCCATAGGTTGTTGTACAGAATTGGTGGTTGGCATGAAAGTGGCATAGAATATGTCAGAGTTGCAGGGATTTCTTTTAATAATAAATTGGTGAATATGTTTCTTGTTTTTATTATTTTATCTCCCTTCTTATGTCTGTCAGGTTCCCATTTGTGGACTACTTTAAATTCAGTGGACTGCTTCAGATCTTCATGTCTTTTTTTTTTTCTTCGCTTTACATTAGCTGGTTATCAAAAATAGGGGACTCCACATCATTTTTTTCTTATCTTTTTTTACTTAATCATAAAAAGCAGTACAGCTGTAAAATAAGCTCCACATGAAGCATTTTGTATATGTTGAGGGGGTTGTGCAATTTTGTATGTCTGTTAATATGGCTGTAATTATATATATATGTTTGTCTGTATATATGGTATATGTTAGTGTAGAAAGGATAATATGGAGATGTGAAAAAGACTCTTGTTTTCATGTTGCAGCAGGAGTAACAATTCCTACAATAGCAATTAAACATTGCCTATATGCTTGCTCTAATCAAAGCTTTCCCAACTAGATCAACTCTCCCAGACCTACTTCCAGAAGAGAGTGTGATCAACATTGCATCACCGGATCTTATATAAGAGCATAAAGCAACTGGCCAAGCACAGTAATGCCAGTAGCCAACATGACTACAGCATTATTGTGTATGGCAGATATGTTGATTAGCTGTCTAACAGCTGCAAAACATGCAAGGTGGGAACTCGAGCATGGCACTCAAACACCCGCAATACTTGATCGAGTAATGAACACACCCTAATGATGATCACTTAAGATGCAGTGATGAAATTAGAAGTTAATAGTAGAATAAATATGGGACAATCAACAATGAAGTCACTGGACAAATTTAGGAATATTTAATTGGCAATGAGGACACAGCTCACACATAGTTGGTCTTCTTTGAGGTAACATACGGATGCAAAACTTGGATGATATAGAAAATTATGACAGAATAAGATCTTGAAATGTGTCACTGGAGAAGGATATTATCGGTATAATGGATGGCAAGAAGTGCATACAAATCAATTTTAGAACAAATCAAGCCAGACATGTCATTTGAGGCCAGGATCACCAAGCTACATGTTTATTTGGACACATTATTCAAAGAGAGCAACCACTGGAGAAGGATATCATGCTTGGAAGAATAGAATAAACAAGGTAACCCAGTGGCTTGATTCTATCAAGATAATGGTGGAGAAGACCCTGGTTGACCTATGAAGACTTGCACAAGATCGATCCTCCTACAAATCGTTCAAGTCACCATTTCTCAAGACTGAGCTAAAGACCATTCAAATAGAAAAAGTAAAAAAAAAACTAACATTTCATTCATGCATCTGAACTGAACATAGCGTAGTCCATTAGATCACATTTTTCAAACCAATGTCAAATGAAATACCTGCTGCAGACATTGCATTATAATTTCTTCAGGGATGGTAATTTCAGCAGTGTTCAGTCACATTATTCTCATCTTCTGCAGAACATTTCTAAGACATAAAAGACAGAACATTACTCACAGCTGTTAAAGCTTTAATAGTCACAAGTATTAACTTTAACAACAAAAGGTATATAAATGGCAGCATTATGAGAGAAAATATACAATCTTTAAATCTTTGTAGTATAGCTAAACCTGGAGTTTGTTTAAATCACAAAAATGTGAACAATTATTGTGTGGCTACCATAAAAAGTGACATAAGCATGTTAATACTATTACCATGATCTTGTAACCTTTAATTAGCTTCAATGAACGGTGCTAATACTGTGAAGCACACTTAGCACAACTATGTATACAAAGGAGGATCCAAAACATCACTTTGTGATTAACTTCAAAAGAAAATTATTCCTCGGCCAATTTAACTTTGAAATATGAACGCTATGTTTCACAGTGTTTGGTAATTTCACATTATACAATTATTCAATTTAATTTTCGAGGATCAAACTACTGTGAAGCAAATTATAAAATATCCAAGGAGTAGCAAAAACAAAATGACTTGGATAATGTAAATCCTGTACAAATAAAGTATAGTAAATTATATAAAAAGTGTTGAAAATAAAACTTTCACATTGGAATTTTAGGAAACTGCAAAATTATTCGTCTGCTTAAACAGAATTTGTAGACAGATTTTGCTATTTAGGGGACATTCACATTTGTGCATATCCAGAAAGGTTGGCGAGTGTCAGGACAGTGTCATGCATTTTTTTTTGCTCAACCAACATATGTAATGATATGTGATACAAGTGCATGTTCTAACATCTGTATATGGTAGTCAGAGAAGAGGCAGCACTCACCGGACCTTAGTTCTCAGTGCTTTATTCTTTCATTTTTAAACATTACAAGCGATGACAGAGGCTATATTAGGGGGGTGCAAGGGAGGGGTGGGGGGTTGTAACAACGGGACGTTTCGCGCTGTAGTAGCGCTTCTACGGGTCACAACAATAGGGGAAGGCATTCCTTCCATTATATAAGTCCTCCCATTAAATTGTATCTCTTTCAGGTGAATAACAAAACATGGCAGCCAGCAGCCGTAATGTGTGACATACATGGAAATATTATATTACCGTATATACTCGTGTATAAGCCGAGTTTTTCAGCCCAAAAATTGGGCTGAAAAGTCCCCCCCTCGGCTTATACACGGGTCTATACGGTACATGTGCTGTGTGGGGGCTGTGTCCGGGTGCTGGGGAGGCTGGAGGAGGCGGGGGGAGGCTCCTGACAGAGCGGCCCGTCACATGGGGCCGCTTATTAGATATGCACGGCTCCCCCCGTCCATCACAGCGGCAGGGGGAGCTGTGCATACAGCCCCCAGATGTTTACAGGCCCCCAGTGGGGTATACAGCAGGCCCCCATATACAGCAGGCCCCCAATGGCACTCGCCCCCCCACACTGTGCAGAGCCCCCCCTCCCGATGCATTATGTTACCATCCAGCCGCGTCTTCATCACCGTCCTCCCGTCCATCCTCTCGCGCTGTGTTCGGCTCTCACGTGACCCGGCGCGATGACGTCATCCGACTGCGACCGCCGGGTCACATGAGACCGGGAACGCAGCGCGCGAGGATGGATGGGAGGACGGTGATGAAGATGCGGCTGGATGGTAAGATAATGCATTGGGAGGGGGGGCTCTGCACAGTGTGGGGGGGCGAGTGCCACTGGGGGCCTGCTGTATAACCCACTGGGGGCCTGCCTGTGTATACCTCTGGGGGCTGCTGCATTATATACCTCTGGGGGCTGCTGCATTATATACCTCTGGGGGCTGCTGCATTATATACCTCTGGGGGCTGCTGCATTATATACCTCTGGGGGCTGCTGCATTATATACCTCTGGGGTCTGGGGCCTGCCTGTATATACCTCTGGGGGCTGCTGCATTATATACCTCTGGGGTCTGGGGCCTGCCTGTATATACCTCTGGGGGCTGCTGCATTATATACCTCTGGGGGCTGCTGCATTATATACCTCTGGGGGCTGCTGCATTATATACCTCTGGGGGCTGCCTGTATATACCTCTGGGGCCTGCCTGTATATACCTCTGGGGCCTGCCTGTATATACCTCTGGGGCCTGCCTGTATATACCTCTGGGGCTGCTGCATTATATACCTCTGGGGCTGCTGCATTATATACCTCTGGGGCTGCTGCATTATATACCTCTGGGGCTGCTGCATTATATACCTCTGGGGGCTGCTGCATTATATACCTCTGGGGCCTGCCTGTATATACCTCTGGGGCCTGCCTGTATATACCTCTGGGGCCTGCCTGTATATACCTCTGGGGCTGCTGCATTATATACCTCTGGGGCTGCTGCATTATATTCCTCTGGGGCCTCCCTGTATACCACACTGCTGGGGGCTGTATACCTCTGCTGGAGTCCACCCTCGGCTTATACACGAGTCAATAGGTTTTCCCAGGTTTTGGGGGCAAAAGTAGGGGGGTCGGCTTATACATAGGTCGGCTTATACACGAGTATATACGGTAGTTAAAAAATGTGACTTAGTCAAGATTGACTAAAAGTGCTTAGTAATACAGTAACTATATTAAAAAAAAACTTTTCTCATTATCCATGGATCATACAATTATATATGCAATAAAACATTTAAATAGCATATATTACAAAATTATTTCATAAAGATTTACACTAGTGATGGGCGAATCCTTCAATACTCGGAATCGCTAGACTCTAACGAGTCCGACTCGGAAACTCGCTATTCGTTGCGAGTCTTGCAAGTCCAATGTTAATGAATGGGGAAGCGAGTATTGCAGAGATTCCTGTGCTGCTGGACCCTATAAGGGGTCTGGCAGCAGAGGAAAAAAATGCAATTCCCCATTTTCTTCTTTAAAAGCCAGCACAAAAAAGAAGCCGGCTTTTAAAGAATATTAAAAAAAAAAAATAATTACTATGTAGAGGGATGTAGCAGAGCTGACACCGCGTTTGGGACTACGTCGGACGGAAGAGGATTTTTTTTTATTAAAGATGGAGTCCCTAATGTGCTTTTTTTTAATTACCAATAAAAAATTTTCTCTGTGTTTTGTTTGGTTTTTTTAAACAATTTAATAGAAATTCATGGCGGTCATGTCTACTATTGGCGTGACCGCCATAAATTTCGGGCTTAGGGCCAGCTGATAACAGAAAGCTGGCACTAACCCCTTTATTACCCAGTGAGGTAAAGTGCGTGCTATCACTTCGCAGAGAAGCAACGCACTGTCCCTACAAAAAATTAGTTATGTGGCAGAATCAGTCACCAATAAGGAGTTTGGTACTGTCTGCGTCACGGGTGTGAGGTAAAGTGCGTGCTATCACTTCGCAGAGAAGCAACGCACTGTCCCTACAAAAAATTAAATATTAGCTCAGCTAAGCCTCTGATTTTAGCTCTGAGGAAGGTTGAGTGACTAAGCTAAGCTCTGAGGTCGGTGCTGTATGCACTGCCAGGCTGCTCCTGCCTGTCTCCCTGCCTCCGTCCTGTTAGCTCTCACAAGAGCTGTTTGGGTTATATGTGAGGAATCTTGAGGTGATTTTCCTACACTCACTGACAATCCCTATCTCTGATCTGCTCAAAGTCTCCCTACTCGCCCTGCAATAGCTCAGATCGTCACAGGAATGTGCCCAAAATGGTGGGGGCAAGCCTTATATACAGCCTTGCCTGTCATACATGACATAGGCATCACAATGGACAGCAGCCAATCATAGTAATGCCACAACCAACATGGCTGCGGCATTACTGAATATGATTGGCTAACATGCTTGTCCATCTCCACAGTTTTCTCACCTAACATGCTAGGCTGCTAACATGCTAGGCTGTCTCGGAACATTAACATATTCTGTATTCAGCGAGTCCAGAATACAGTATACAGGACTTGGAGTCGTAGACTCGCTCAGCCCTAGACTCGCTGCTGACAGCGGGTATCCGTGAACCGATGCGAGTGTTTAAACGATTTGGGGACAATCCAGCTACATAGACAGCGATGTGATAGCGAGTTTAGCGACTGAGAAACATACTGAATGCAAACTCTGACAAAACTAGGATTGCCATTGATTTGCATTGGACTCGTTACTGTGCGAGTAATCGCTTGGAAACTCGCAGAGTACTGACTCCTGCGAGTTTCTTACTACTCGCAGAGTAACGAGTCCTAACAAGTACATTCGCCCATCACTAATTTACACTATAAAAATATATATTATAAAAATACTGACAGCTCGTTTCTCTCATTCAGTCCCAAGGGGCCCTGAGCCCGCAGCTTTATTATCCATTTTGCTTCCTCCTGGAGTAACAGTTTATGCATGTCACCTCCCTTTGGGGGCATTTCAACTCTTTCCAAACCCAAAAACCTCATGGCTCTTGAATTCCCGTTATACTCATCTCTCATGTGCTCTATCAAATGAGTGGAACCCACACTGGTTCTAATTGATCTACAATGTTCCCTAAACCTAATGAAAAGATTCCTAATCGTCTTCCCCACTTAAAATCTTCCACATGGGCAAAGTACCGCATAGACAACATACTTGGTTTTACATGAGATAAATTGTTTTACTTCGTGGATCAAATGGCCGATTTTCCCCGAGGGACCTGTCATATGCTGGGAACAAAAATTGCAACTTCCGCATTTGAAATTTCCCTTGGAGCACTGTCTCTCTAACCTATGCTCTTTGCGGTACCATCCTTTTTCTGACTATCATGTTCCCGATGATTTTACACCTTCTATATGTTATCATTGTTGTTTTTATAGCTATCTCTTTTAGGTGTCTGTCACTTTCAATCAAGTACCAATTTTTATTAATGGCCTGCCTGATCACATTATCATAGGGCCTTATCTAAAATTAAACATGAATCTCTTTTCTTTCAAATTACCCACAGATTTTTTCCAACCTTCTTTCCACCTGAATAGGGATGAGCGAGTACTGCAAGAATCGTACTCGCTATACTCACAACAATGGCAGTGAATGGGCGGGCGAGTACTTTCGCAGTGTATCTATATATACACTGCGAAAGTGCACTAAAAGTGAATAAAAGTTGTTAAAAAATATCATACTCACCTATCTGATGCCTGCATCAGGAGTGGCAAAGAAGACATCCAATCAACGCGAAGGACCTGTGAGTCTGACAGTCAATCAGATGGCTGGTAGCAATCTGGCCAATCAGATGGCCAGATGTCACAAACCTTGTGATCGCTACCAGCCACCTGATTGGCCAGATTGCCAGGTCATTGATGCACGTTCAAGACCTGGCAATCTGGCCAATCAGGTGGCTGGTAGCGATCACACGTCTGGCAAACTGATTGGCCAGATTGCTACCAACCATCTGATTGGCTGTCACACTCACAGGTCCTTCACGTTGATCGGATGTCTTCTTTGCCGGTCCCGGTACAGCCATCGGATAGGTGAGTATGATATTTTTTTATTTTTTAACAACTTTTATTCAGTTTTAGGGCACTTTCGCAGTGTATATATGGGTCATTCCATGTCAAGTGAACCAATGATTATTACCTCTATATTTTTAATTCTTTTGAGATTTTGTTATTTGATAATAGCATGTCAGACAATGCAAAATGTGAAGAGAAAAATTTTTTAAAAAATTTATTTTTTTTTTAAATGATTTTCAAAGTTCGGAAAAAGTGTGAATTTCGCTGTTGCCTGCCTTTACGTTTCTCCTCATAACTAAGGCTAGGAATAAGATAGAGAGACAAAATAAACACCATTCTACTCAGAACTATACAGGCTTTCACCAGATATGTCACAAGAGGATCTTTGTTAATATTTTACCCATGTGATCGCAAGCGCAAAACTTTAAAACGTATTTCCGAAAAATCGGCGCGCTTTAAATATTTCAAAAACTGCCCATGTGTCTGCTTTGCTCTTAGCCACATCTGTACCAAATTTCAAGTTGGGATCGCAATGGGATCATATTTTAACATATTTTACTATTAATAGCGTCAATGGGTCATTCCATATCAAGTGATCTAAATATGAATATTTTTTTTTACCTGACGTCTTTAGATTTTTTTTTTTTTTTTTCCTTTATGAAGTACTACTTTAGTTAATTACAAATTAAAAGTTTGGAATTTTTTTCTTCATCAGTTAATTTTTTACAGATTTTTAAAGTTTAAAAAAAGGGTGAATTTTGGCCTGGTACGACTTTAAATTTTTTTATCTCGGGCTAGAAATAAGATAGAGAAACAAAATAAACACCATTCTACTCAGAACTGTCCAGGCTTTCACCAGATATGTCACAAGAGTATATTTGTTAATTTTAATTTTTTACCTATGCGAATGCAAACGCAACATTTTGAAACGCATTTCCGAAAAAAACATTTTAATAAAAATTTTCCAAAACTGCCCATGTGTCTTTTATGCTCTTAGCCACATCTGTACCAAAGTTCAAGTTGGGATCGTGATGGGATCATATTTTAAAATATTTAACTATGGTTAATCTCATTTTTATTAAATTTTGAAAAAACATATGAAAGACATACATTCAATCTTTTAACAAAATCTTGAGACATATAAAATATACAAAAAGAGAATTCACAAAGTTATTAGTAACTTTAAGATAAGCTGCAAATTTACTTTTGCGCTTATCTCTGGTGCAATATATACTACAATCTAAATATAATTCCAAACACTCAAGTATACAACCTTTCTCAGGGTTTTGAGATGTTCTGATGTCAAGGGGACAAGCAGCCCCAGCAGAATGATTTTTATTACTTGGCCCCTTCTAACAGGTTGACCACGTAAGTGGGTCATTACCCGTTGAGGCCTAGTTGGAATAGTCTATCGACTGGTGTACCGGAAAGGAAGGCCGAAATATTAATGATCTACTCACAGCTCAGAGTTTTCGATACCTGTCTAATGTTCACTAGAATTCTGAAGGTATAGGCGTAGAAAGGAAATACCTAGACTGAATGTATCAGATGGGAAGAAAAGAGAGATAGAAAAGAAGAGAGAGAGAAGAGAAACAAAAACCATTAGAAAAAGTTATACTGGGAAAGAAAAGCCACGTAAGAAAAAAAGAAAAAAAGGAGGGGGGGGGACGGGTGAGGTATGGGAAGGAGAAAGGGTACTCATCCCACTGGCTCCCCATCAGCCAGAGGTCGAGCCATATTATCTGTGCTGGAAAAGATACTCCTAAATTCTGCAGAGTCGTGAAAAAGAATCCATTCAACCCAAATCCCTAAGAATTTGTTCCGAGATCCCGACGCATCAGCTGCGAGCTCCTCCATTCGATATGTGTCCATCAATTCTTTGAACCAATCAAGTAGAGATGGAGCCCGGCTTGATTTCCAGAACCTCGGGATCACAGCACGAGCAGCCGAGATGCAAAAGCGGAGAATATCCCTCTTCTGTAGCCCAATAGGACCTGGAAAAATGGATAACATTGCCGATTCTGGGCAGCATTCGGCTTGTTTACCTGTTATCCGGGCGTATGCATTGAAAACCTCAGACCAGAACCGCCGGATTTCCCCACAACTCCACCAAATGTGTATCATTGTACCCTTCTCTTCCCCACAGCGCCAGCAGGTATCAGGGGTTCCAGGGAACATGTTCCGGAGTGTCGTCGGGCACAAGTACCATCTAGTGAGCAGCTTATAGCTTCTTTCTTGTGCAGAACAAGCGCTAGCTAGTGAGTGAGTAAATATAAAGCATTTCTGCCAATTAGCTTCTGAAATGCTACACCCCAATTCCCTCTCCCAAGCACGTTGGAAGTAAAGGGTGCCCTGCTCTCTCATGGACCCTAAGGCCTGGTATAGAAATGATATTTTGCGCCTCGGTGGAGCCTCCAGTTGGAATAACCTCTCCAATACGTTGGGCGTCAATCTTACCCTGCAAGAGTGGTCAGCTGAATATAATTATGCTCTGTATTGGAGAAATTCGAATCACTTAAGAGGTCTCGTAGGTTCTTTGAGTTGTAGCTCTGCCATCGGGGGCAAACCACCACTGGACAGAGTCTGTCCTACTCGGGTGTCATCCACAATCCGCCAACATAAAAATCTCTGCCTGTCAAATCTGGGTGGGAAAGATGGGTTGGAAAAAAGGGGAGTCAAAGGGCTAAGTCTGTCGTTTAAGCGGAGGGTTTTCGTCACTAGGTGCCATACCTTCAAGGTGTTTCTGGTCATGTCTGTCAAAGGTACTAGGTCTGTGGAGTCTTTAGGGGAAATCCAAAGCAGGTGTTTCAGCGGAATCCCCAAACCCTCTTGCTCCACCCCTACCCATTTCTTGGAGGACGCATGATAATGCCAATCTAGAGCTCTAACAAGAGAGGAAGCCTCAAAGTACGCTCGTATGTTGGGTAGTCCAACCCCTCCTCTGTTCTCGGGCAAGAATAGGATATTCATTCGCAATCTGGACCTCTTGCCCCCCCAGACAAATCTAAGGATCATAGATTGCATTTTGGAGAGGAAACCTCTATCCAATAGAACAGGAACTGTCTGAAAAGTATATAAGAGTCGGGGCAAGACATCCATCTTGACTACGTTTATTCTCCCGAACCAGGATAGCTTTAATTGTCTATAGGAGGTAAATGCCGATTCCGCGTTAGTCAAAAGGGGTTGATAATTTAAATTGAATATTTGTTTAAGATCTTTTGGTATAAGGACTCCCAAGTACTTAATGGCTTCTACTTTCCATTTAAATGGGAACTGTTTAGATAGATGAGAAACCAATTCTCCAGGCAAAGAAATATTGAGTGCCTCGGTTTTGGAGCAATTCACTTTAAAGTTGCTCAATTGTCCGAACCGTTCAAACTCCATTAAGACCGAAGGGATGGAGACCAGGGGCTGGGAGATGTAAAGTAGCAGGTCATCTGCAAATAAGGCTAATTTGTGATGACTCTGTCCCAGCTTGACCCCATGGACGCATTCATTGGACCTAAGTGCAAAATATTTAACTATTATAGTGTCAATTCAAAAGTCACCAAGAACACAATCAGTCATTTTTTCACAATTGCCCGTCAATAGTTTGAATTTGATATAAAGAAACATAGTCTTGTAACATCTCAAATGAAAGCTGTTACCGTTCTGAGTAAAATGATGCCTCTCCCACTTCATTATCTTATTTCTAGCCTGAGATAAAAAAATTTAAAGTCGTACCAGGCCAAAATTCACCCTTTTTTTAAACTTTAAAAATCTGTAAAAAATTAACTGATGAAGAAAAAAATTCCAAACTTTTAATTTGTAATTAACTAAAGTAGTACTTCATAAAGGAAAAAAAAAAAAAAAATCTAAAGACGTCAGGTAAAAAAAAATATTCATATTTAGATCACTTGATATGGAATGACCATTGACGCTCTTACTAGTAAAATATGTTAAAATATGATCCCATTGCGATCCCAACTTGAAATTTGGTACAGATGTGGCTAAGAGCACAGCAGACACATGGGCAGTTTTTGAAATATTTAAAGCGCGCCGATTTTTCGGAAATGCGTTTTAAAGTTTTGCACTTGCGATCACATGGGTAAAATATTAACAAATATCCTCTTGTGACATATCTGATGAAAGCCTGGACAGTTCTGAGTAGATTGGTGTTTATTTTGTTTCTCTATCTTATTTCTAGCCCGAGATATGATAGAAAATGTAAAGCCATACCAGGCCAAAATTCGCACTTTTTTAAAACTTTAAAAATCTGTAAAAAATTAACAGATAAAGAAAAAAATTCAAAACTTTTTTTTTGTAATTAGATAAAGTTGTTCTTCAGATAGAAAAATTTTTTTAAAAATCTGAGGACGTCAGGGAAAAAAAATATTCATTTTTGGATCACTTGACATGGAATGACCCATATAGATACACTGCAAAAGTTAAAGGACTACTCACTACTCCTGAGTAATCACAAGAAATTCGGGGAGGAGCGAGTAGCCCGAATATCGTTACTATTCGGCGAGTACTGAATAGTAACGATTCTACTCGCTCATCCCTACACCTGACATCCACTTTTCTTTCAGCTTCATTTATTACCAGTTTTACTGGGTACCCTCTACTCAAAAGCCATGCTTTTAACTCTTTTACCTGTTCCTTATACCTTCCCTCAAAGTTATTAACCCTTTTTAGGCGTAACATCTGACCAACAGGGAGTGATTTTTTTATATAATACGGATGGTTACTTTTAAAGTGCAGTAGTGCATTAACGGCAGTAGATTTTCTATAATTTTCAGTACATAGTTCCCCCTCTCTCACGTCTACTTTTACATCTAAAAATACCAGATTACTACTACCCCATACATAGTAAACTTCATGTTCATGTCATTAACGTTGTTCAAATAATCAACAAAGGTTCCGAAGTCTGATCGTGAACCGTCCCACACTACAAAAACATCATCCACATAGCGAAAGAAATACTTGATGTTTTTCAAAAATGAATTACCTGCTGCGTATACAAATTTTCATAATAGTAAGTGCTAACATCTGTATATTGTGTATATAACCTACCATCTGTACGTCATGCAAGAGCTTTGCAAGTCTGCTTTTTTGAGAAAAAAAGTACACTCACATAGTACTCGCGAGATATACAGATGTCAGGTGAGAAAAAAACACTTTTGCACAGCACTCACATGATATACAGATACTAGGTAAGAAAAAAATGCAAATTCGCATGACATTTGCAAGATGTACAGATGCTAGAATGCACATTCACATAGCACTCACATGATATACAGATGCTAAGTGAGAAAAAAATGCACATTCGTATAGCAATCACAGGATATACAGATGCTAGGTAAGAAAAAAATGCATATTTGCATGACAATTGCAAGATATACAGATTCTAGAATGTACACTCGCATAGCACTCGCATTACATATAGATGATGGGTGACCAGAAAAAAAATGCATGACATTCCCCTGATACTCACCAACATTTCTGGCTTAGAATCTGGGTGATTTTTCTACACACAGATGTGAGCGCACGCATAGACTGGAAGCACACTAGTGTATGGCATGAGATGCAAGAGCATCGGATGCTATATGCTAGTGACACTTGGCTCAGGCTCTGCGGCAAACATGAGCCAACTGTCATTTACTGTTATCTGATCCTGTGATCGGATGACAGGTGGTAGGAGAGGGAGCGATTAATCTCTCCACTTCCTCCATTGCCAGTCTCTGAGTATATCGCACTGCATATTGCTTCACTCACACCCATAGACATGTATGGGTGCGAATAACGCCAGACTTGCTAATTATTGCAGCTTGCTGCAATTTTTTTTCCTCAGTCTGATTAGGACTGAGAAAAACCTGCAGGTCTGAGCTGCAGCATTGTTTAATATAGTGTAATGCAAGATTTTCTCGCATTGCACTCGTGCAAGTCACACAACAGTATAACACCAGGCTTAATCTAAGAGCAGCATGATGCTAGGGCAGAGATTCCAGTGATGTGTCACTTACTGGGCTTTTTGTTGTAGTGTCCATAAGATCACTGTTTTATCAGCATGAGATTATCACTAGAGGACTAATTGTCTCCTAACATGTGGTCAACCTGATCTGTATAACCCATCCCCCAGCACTAATTATTATTAATATTCATTATTATATCGCCATTTATTGCATGGCGCTTTACATGTGAAAAGGGGCATGAACAGACAAGTGCAATAAACATGGGCAAGACAAGGCACACACAAGTACAGAAGGAGGGAGGAGCCTGCCTGCTAGGGCTCACAGTTTACAAGGGATGGGTGAGGATACACTAGGATAGGGTAGAGCTGGTCATGCGACGGTTCAGTAGACTGATGGCTGCAGGTTGTAGTGAGTTGTAATGAGGCAAACTTTTTTGTCAATGGTAAAGTTAACAAACCCTATTGGTCTGACCCTAACCCACAGTGAATAGATCCCTCCAAGACTGTTGGAACACAAACATAGATGGTATGGTGTGGTATAATGGGTACAAAGATAGTGGGACCATTCTTCATCAAAAGAAACCTCAATGCCGTTGGATATCTGAATCATGTAGCAATTTCAGGTATCCAGCCAGCGGCATTGAGGTTTGCATTGATGAAGAATGGCTCCACTATCTTTGCACCCCATATACCACACCATACCATCAATTTTTGTGTTCCAACAGTCTTGGAGGGATCTATCCACTGTGGGTTAGTGTCAGACCAATAGTGGTGGTTTTGTTTGTTAACTTTACCATTGACAATAAATTTGCCTCGTTACTCATCTGAAGGCAATTGTCTATGCTGTGAAGATACGAGATGTGCAGCATCTGAAACAACAGATACTGGAAGCCTGTGCTAGCATTTCTTCTGTTGCTATCAGTGTGTCAAGAGTGGGAGAAGAGGGTTGCATTAACAATCCAACATAATGGGCAGCACTTTGAACACATTTTATAAGTGGTCATAAACTTGTAAATTAAAAAATAAAACAGGTTGCGCCAAACTGCTTAATCACTGTGTTAAAAGCGGTTAAATAACCCAAGTGCTCACCTGTTTGCGTTGTGCCTGGGTCGCACAACTAACCGCCGAGCAGGGAACAATTAAGCGTGACCTCCGGGTCGGATAAGCCAAGCGTGCGAGGACGTGGACCAGTCCTTGTTCGTGCGAGCCGGGAAGCGACTCGCCGGCTGGCGAGCGAGGGGCGATCCGACAAGGCCTCCAAGCGTGGGGGTCCGACAACGTGGGCTGTGCTGTGCTCCTTCGTCGTGCGAGTCGGTGAGTGACGGGGCGTACGGATGGAGGTAGCGTGTAATTGTGGGCAAGGTGCGGGAGCCGAGCTGCTCAGACTCGCACTTCCCGGATGGGAAGGCGTGCAAGTGTGTGATAGAAACAAAAAGGGTATTAGCGCTCGGATTGCAGCCAGACAATGCTCACGAGATATTTACCTCAAGGCTTTATTGAATCAGTGTAGAATTCCAATTCTCCACAACGCGTTTCTGCGCTTAGTGCGCCTTTCTCAAGTGGAACCACTTGAGAAAGGCGCACTAAGCGCAGAAACGCGTTGTGTGAGAATTGGAATTCTACACTGATTCAATAAAGCCTTGAGGTAAATATCTCGTGAGCATTGTCTGGCTGCAATCCGAGCGCTAATACCCTTTTTGTTTCTATAAACTTGTAAATAGCTCATGAAAGAACAAAATTATGTTACATCCAAGCACACCATTGTTTTTCTTATGAAATTCTCAATATCTTTGATGTGTCACATGACCATCTTTCCATTGAAAAAAATAAAGTTGGATCCAAAATGGCCGACTTCAAAATGGCCACCATGGTCACCACCTATCTGGAAAAGTTTTCCCTCTCCCATACACTAATGTTCCACAAACAGGAAGTTGATATCACCAACCATTCCTATTTTATTTAGGTGCATCCATATAAATGGCCCACCCCGTATATAAATTAGATATCACTGTAACCCTATTGACCAGCAGAGCAGAATAAAAGTAACATGTTAATAATACTGCACAATGAACAACTCCCTACACAGCAAAATATAAACAAAAAAAAATCAGATTCAATGTTTTTTTCATGCTACCCGTAAAAAAAAATAATAAAAAAGTGTTTAAAAACTCATACGTACCCAAAAATGGTACCAATAAAAACTACAGCATCTCCCGCAAGAAACGAGCCCACAGAACTCTATCTACAGAAAAATATTAAATCTTAAGTAATCAGAATATGATGGCTAACAAGTAATGTTATATTTCCCCAAACTAGCAAAACAAAAAAAACCTTTATAAATTTGATATTGTCATGATCACATCAACTCCTAGGAGTAAGGTAAGATGACAATTATACTTAAGGCGTAACAGTCATTTACATTTTTATTTACTAATATTGTAGATCAAGTGATTGTAATAAAACTTCAAATATACTTTATTAATAAATTCAGAAATGAAACCATTAAAATCAACTTCCAGAAGATGTCCTTAGCAGATTGTGTGTGAAGCTAATTCTCAGTCATCTCCGTCTTCAGGGGGCATGGTCTAAACTGCATTCACAATACAGATGACCACTGTCAAGTTACCTTATGCTGGCAGCTCCATCCACATGGCTCTGCTAGGTTATCACAGAAGACAGAGTAGAGGCCATGTGAACAGATGATTTAGATAAGATCTCACAGCAGCTGTTTGAGTTCAGCATGGTTTCAGCATGTGTTAATTTGACAGTCTTGTCATCTCTATTGTGAATGCAGTTTAGACCATGCCCCCTGAAGATGGAGGTGACTGAGAATTAGCATCACACACAGCCTGCTGAGGACATCTTGTGGACGTTTTTTCAATGGTTTCCTTCCTGACTTCATTAATAAATTATATGTGAAAGTTGATTATAATCACTTGCTCTACATTACTATTAAATAAAAATTTAACTGACGGTTACGCTTTAACGGTAAACCTTGTTAATATGGATGGTCCCTAAACACTATTGATCTACATCTCTATTTGCTAAGGGACCATATTAAAAGTTACTCCTTGACGTGGTAGGATGGCTTTTGCACCATTTGATCAATAATCGTAAGTACCGTATATACTCGTGTATAAGCCGACCAGTGTATAAGCCGACCCCCCTACTTTTGCCCCCAAAACCTGGGAAAACCTATTGACTCGTGTATAAGCCGAGGGTGGACCCCAGCACAGGTATACAGCCCCCAGCAGTGTGGTATTCAGCAGCCCCAGAGGTATATACAGCAGCCCTAGTGGTAGTATACAGCAGCAGCCCCATGGTATATACAGCAGCAGCTCCAGTAGTTAGTATACAGCATCCCCAGAGGTATATACAGCAGCCCCAGTGGTAGTATACAGCATTCCTAGAGGTAGTATACAGCAGCCCCAGAGGTAGTATACAGCAGCCCCAAAGGAATATACAGCAGCCCCAGTGGTAGTATACAGCAGCCCCAGAGGTAGTATACAGCCCCAGTGGTAGTATACAGCAGCCCCAGAGGTAGTATACAGCAGCCTCAGAGGTATATACAGCCCCATTGGTAGTATACAGCAGCCCCAGAGGTATATACAGCCCCAGTGGTAGCATCCAGCAGCCCCAGAGGTATATACAGCCCCAGTGGTAGTATCCAGCAGCCCCAGAGGTATATACAGCCCCAGTGGTAGTATACAGCAGCCCCAGAGGTATATACAGCCCCAGTGGTAGTATACAGCAGCCCCACAGGTATATACAGCCCCAGTGGTAGTATACAGCAGCCCCACAGGTATATACAGCCCCAGTGATAGTATACAGCAGCCCCAGAGGTATATACAGCCCCAGTGTAGTATACAGCAGCCCCAGAGGTATATACAGCCCCAGTGGTAGTATACAACAGCCCCACAGGTATATACAGCCCCAGTGGTAGTATACAGCAGCCCCAGAGGTATATACAGCCCCAGTGTAGTATACGGCAGCCCCAGAGGTATATACAGCCCCAGTGGTAGTATACAGCCCCCCTCCTTATCATGTCCCCCCCCAGGCTGCGGCAGCTGTCAAAATAACAAACACTTTATACATCACCTTCCGGCGCAGCTCCTCCGCTCCTCCGCTCGCCGGCTTCTTCTTCCTTGTTGTGCCGGCTTCTGTGACCGCGCGCGCAGGAAATGACGTCATCTCCTGCGCCCGGTCACATGACACCGGCACAAGCAGGAAGAAGAAGCCGGCGAGCGGAGGAGCGGAGGAGCTGCGCCGGAAGGTGATGTATAAAGTGTTTGTTATTTTGACAGCTGCCGCAGCCTGGGGGGGGACATGATAAAGGGGGGGGCTGTTTATTACTACTGGGGAACCATAATAAGGAGGGGGGCTGTGTAGTGCAATATGCACGGCATCCCCCCGCCGCTGATGGACGTGGGGATGCCGTGCATATTCATTGCACTAATGAGGCGGCCCCACGTGACCGCCTGCGGTCACTGCGGCCCCCTCCTTCCTCCTCCAGCCCCCGGTCACAGCCCCCCCCACAGCATACCGTATGACCCGTGTATAAGCCGAGGGGGGGACTTTTCAGCCCAACTTTTGGGCTGAAAAACTCGGCTTATACACGAGTATATACGGTACATTATGTTTTTATTGTTTACAGCAAATTTTGTGTATTCTGTCATCGCAGGATGCTGCTGCACCGTGTAATAATATGTGTTTAAAACTTTAAAGTCTTTTTCTAGCTCCAATACAACAGGATAAGCATGGACCATGAAAAGAAAACCTCTGGCTTTGCAGGTTTAGAGTAAGAAACTCTTCTTTGATAGTTTCTATCATTAAGATCAGTTTATCTGCTCAAAATTCAGTGAGTGAAACTGTTGTCATGTGGCAGTAAATTTGTTACTGTGTAACAGAAATACCTTGTGCACTGTGTTAGGAAATATGTCATACTAGATGGTGGCCCGAATCTAATGCATCGGATATTCTAGAATATGTATGTAGTTTATTAATGAAGATTTAAGAACAATGCAATGAATACACAGGATTTTTCCGGGTAAAATACATACATTATCATTGAATGTTATTGCTTATAGAACTTAATACAACTGAACGAAATTATTAAACAGATTATCAAAATATATAAACCATTACATGAATGGGCGTGACCAATCAGCCATGCGGGATTTGCGTTACAGAGAGACAGACAGACAGAATTAGACAATTATATAGTACATATCTATTTATCATCTACCTATGTGTCTATCGTCTATGTATGCTATATTTATGTATCATCTATCTATGCATGTTCTATCTATCTATCTATCTATCTATCTATCTATCTATCTATGTGTATAGACCACACCTTGAAATGGAGATGTGGTGAACAGCTGTCCCGCCCATCTCTTTAGCTGTTCACAAAAAAACAGCCCTGTTAAAGATAAATTAAGTTTCTCAACACCTGTGATACTGGAACATTACATCTGGGTTCATATCACCAAATTTAACAATTTAGATGATACATACTGAATCTACCCTCTTATGCTTAACGTGTGATCACCTTACAATATGGAGTATCTATAAATTTATCACACCTATGTATTTATGTATACCTATGTCATATCTATCTGTTATCTAGCTATGTATTATCTATGTATTTTAGATCTATTTATTTGTGCATCTGTCCTTCTATGTATCTATGACTTTATACATTTTCTATCTATCTATCTATTAAATATCTATCTAACAGACTAATAATGCAATGAATACACAGGATTTTTTACAATATATACATTATCATTAAATATAATTGCTTATAGAACTTAATACAACTGAGCGAAATTATTAAACATATCATCAAAATATATAAACCATTACATGAATATCTACCGTATATACTCGTGTATAAGCCGACCCGTGTATAAGCCGACCCCCTACTTTTGCCCCCAATAACTGGGAAAACTTATTGACTCGCGTATAAGCCGAGGGTGGACTCCAGCACAGGTATACAACCCCCAGCAGTGAGGTATACAGCAGCCTCCCCAGTGGTAGTATACAGCAGCCTCCCCAGTGGTAGTATACAGCAGCAGCCCCAGTGGTATATACAGCAGCAGCCCCAGTGGTAGTATACAGCAGCCCTAGAGGTATATGCAGCCCCAGAGGTATATACAGCCCCAGAAGTATATGCAGCCCCAGAGGTATATGCAGCCCCAGAAAGCCCTGTTAAAGATAAATTAAGTTTCTCAACACCTGTGATACTGGAACATTACATCTGGGTTCATATCACCAAATTTAACAATTTAGATGATACATACTGAATCTACCCTCTTATGCTTAACGTGTGATCACCTTACAATATGGAGTATCTATAAATTTATCACACCTATGTATTTATGTATACCTATGTCATATCTATCTGTTATCTAGCTATGTATTATCTATGTATTTTAGATCTATTTATTTGTGCATCTGTCCTTCTATGTATCTATGACTTTATACATTTTCTATCTATCTATCTATTAAATATCTATCTAACAGACTAATAATGCAATGAATACACAGGATTTTTTACAATATATACATTATCATTAAATATAATTGCTTATAGAACTTAATACAACTGAGCGAAATTATTAAACATATCATCAAAATATATAAACCATTACATGAATATCTACCGTATATACTCGTGTATAAGCCGACCCGTGTATAAGCCGACCCCCCTACTTTTGCCCCCAATAACTGGGAAAGCTTATTGACTCGCGTATAAGCCGAGGGTGGACTCCAGCACAGGTATACAACCCCCAGCAGTGAGGTATACAGCAGCCTCCCCAGTGGTAGTATACAGCAGCCTCCCCAGTGGTAGTATACAGCAGCAGCCCCAGTGGTATATACAGCAGCAGCCCCAGTGGTAGTATACAGCAGCCCTAGAGGTATATGCAGCCCCAGAGGTATATACAGCCCCAGAAGTATATGCAGCCCCAGAGGTATATGCAGCCCCAGAGGTATATACAGCCCCAGAGGTATATACAGCCCCAGAGGTATATACAGCCCCAGAGGTATATGCAGCCCCATATGCAGCCCCAGAGGTATATACAGCCCCAGAGGTATATGCAGCCCCAGAGGTATATGCAGCCCCATATGCAGCCCCAGAAGTATATACAGCCCCATATGCAGCCCCAGGAGGTATATACAGCACCATATGCAGCCCCAGGAGGTATATGCAGCCCCATAAACAGCCCCAGAGGTATATACAGCTCCATATGCAGCCCCAGAGGTATATACAGTGCCAGAGGTATATGCAGCCCCATATGCAGCCCCAGAGGTATATACAGCCCCAGAGGTATATGCAGCCCCATATGCAGCCCCAGAGGTATATACAGCCCCATATGCAGCCCCAGGAGGTATATGCAGCCCCATAAACAGCCCCAGAGGTATATGCAGCCCCATATGCAGCCCCAGAGGTATATACAGCCCCATATGCAGCCCCAGGAGGTATATGCAGTCCCAGAAGTATATACAGCCCCTATGCAGCCCCAGGAGGTATATGCAGCCCCATATGCAGCCCCAGAGGTATATACAGCCCCATATGCAGCCCCAGGAGGTATATGCAGCCCCAGGAGGTATATGCAGCCCCCCCCCATCTATATACAGGCCCCCCTCCCCGCAATCCTGTAAAGGAAGAGATTAGTATACTTATCCCTCCGCTGTCCCGCCGCCGCCATCACGCTCCTCCATCTTCATCCAGCGTTTTCCGTCTTCTTTCAGCTTCCTCCTCTGTCGCGCCGGCAATGACGTCATTGCCTGCGACCATCGGAGGAACCCGGAAGAAGACGGAAGACGCTGGATGAAGATGGAGGAGCGGCGGCGGGACAGCGGCAGCGGGACAGCGGAGGGATAAGTATACTAATCTCTTCCTTTACAGGATTGCGGCGGGGGGGGCCTGTATATAGATAGGGGCACTGTATACTGTATACATTGTATACAGTATACAGTGACTCGCGTATAAGCCGAGGGGGTAACTTTTCAGCCCAATTTTTGGGCTGAAAAACTCGGCTTATACGCGAGTATATACGGTAACTTTATTTACATAAATCAAACAAAAGAAGTGCATTGACACTATAATATATTTGTTAACAATATCAACCTAAAATATTGTTGTACACTACATTTCTTGTAAAAACCTTTTGACTATCTATAAGCAACTTTCCTTGTAAAGGGGTAACAAGAACTTGCACCTTGACGTTGGATCTCATTTTAACTCTTTAAAATGCAATGTAGAGTTGTCCATGACCAAAAATGGGCTCTGGTAGATATATGCCAACACGGTGTAGAGTTTGACCTTGTGACTCGATTATTGTCATGACAAAAGCTGGTTTTACTGGAAACTGTCGACGCCGAAACCTAAATGGAAGATCGGTGTCCGAAGGACATAAATCAATGCGTGGAATGAACACTTCGTTTCCTATTGCTGATTCACTGATGACTCTTGCTTGAATTACGTGGGAATAGAGTCCAGTAACAATAAGGTGAGTTCCATTACATAGACCATTTTTTGTATTTAGATTCCGCAGCAACATTACTATTGTTCCAACTTTTAGTTGTAGTCTGTGGGATGGCATTCCTGATGGCATAAGAGCATTTAAAAATTCAACTGGATAATGCTTTTGTTCATCTTCGTAGTCTACATCCACTGAATCATCATTTTAGTACAGTTTATACTCTCCAGGCATTCTATCCATCACGTGGGAATTTAGCAGTGCCACGTCATCGTTCTTGGGACAGAGAATTGCATTGAAAGAGGCCCTCTCAACACTGGTTTGGTTGTTCACATCAATTTCAACGTTTTATCAAAAAACATCAGTTACGATACAGTCAGTGCACAACATGTCTTCTGGTATTTCAATATTATATTCTCCAAGTTTGTATTCATTGATAAGTTCACCGTTACCAAGTTTAAGAAGCCAATTGCTGTACTCTGGGTCAGAAGATCGCATGTTGTTAATTAGTTGGAGTTTATTAAACTGTTTCCAAAGGTCAGACATTTTTAAGCTGGACTCAATAGCATTTGTTCTTGTTCCATTTGGTATGACTGGAAGGCATTGCCTAAAATCTCCGCCAATGACAAAAGTTTTACCCCCAAATGGAATTTAATTTTTTCAGCAACATTTGTAGTCATGACCTCACGCAGAA